>MQRK01204258.1:12746-32817 GCA_001938485.1 Girardia tigrina
ACTTATTAAATTTAATATTTTTAAAAATTAATGTTTATTTTAAAAATTACATAATGTATTTTTATCCAATAAAAATTTGGAGAAATTAAAATGTAATATTAATATTTCCCCATTCATAAATTTTTTCATATTTAAATATTTAATCAAAAACTATATTAATCAAAGAATGATGACCACTGAAAATTGTTGTGAAGAATCTGTTTGTGTTGTAAATAAATGTTTGCATTAAAACTGTGATGTTGTTAATAATGACCAAACAAGAAATTAAAAAGCCAGCTACATCTGGTTCAGGGGGTTGTCTGGCAATTGGTGATCTAGTGCTGGCTAGAATACTACCGCGAATCAAATGAATCGATATGCCGAGATACGAAGGGCCATATGCAGTGATCGGTAACATGGGGAAGCATGCATACAAGGATTAGTGATGGAAGAATAATTGAGAGAAATGTGGTGCATATCAAAAGATTGAGAACACCACAAAATGACACGAGAAAATCAGAAAAGGCTACAACAATTATGTCAAAAAGTATCAAAAATGATCATCATGATGTACATGAAGAAGACCAGATGCCAGAGGAAGATCGATAGAATATTAATGAAACAAGAGTGAGACGCAATCCAGTTCGAGACCGACAGAAGCCTAAAAGATACAGAAATTAAGTTGTCGAACAGGGCGAGTGTGGAATAATTATGTAAATATTAATGTATTTTAATGTGTGTGTTGTTTTAATAATCATTATTGTAAACTGTTAATTCAAATATATTTTTTCTTAGTTGGATATTCTCTTTCACAACAAATGTAAAAATAGAATTATCAGAAAATATTAATTTAAAATCATAGAAAGAGTAAAATTAAAAATAGAAATAAGTTATAAGAAATAACAGAAATTAAGAATAGCTAAAAATGATATGGATAGAAAAAATTGGCTGGAAATTTAAAGGTTGAAATATTTGAAAAAAAAGAAATTTTAGGAAATGAATATCTTAAAATAAAAATGAGTATTTATGAATATTATAAATAATTTAATTTATTCCTACTTAAATTGTATAAAAGAAGCAAGTTCTTCAAAATAAAAAGAAATAAGTTTATTTAAATGTGTAAACTCAATGTTCATAAAATAAATTTTGGAAAAATGTATGATTTCAATTCTATCAATTTGGAAGATGTGATCCGTTTGAAGAGATTACAGAAAGTCTCTTTTGAGCATTTTTAATAAAACTTGATGCATTTTTTAATTGTGTAATCATTTCTTCTTAATAAAAGCAACAGAATTAATGTTAATTTTATCTAAAAGTGGCAGGTAATCCACCAAAATTAATAACCAAAATAAAATTTTAAAATTGCCTCCAGAGTTCAGATTTTAATTTAAACATTTTTGTTAGGAATATTTTGAATTTTTGATGTTTTGTGTTTGAATATTGTGTGTTGATTTGGGATTGTGTCTCTCCTACCCAGATGGATGATTAATATTTTAATTCTTACCTGAAAATATGTAATTTTAAACTTATTTCTAATTTAAAATAATTGTAAAATTTTAAATAAATTTATTTATTTTATTTACAATTTTTAAATAAATGAATTGAATTATTATTTTTTAAATAACCAATAATCATTTTAATTTTAACCAATATAATTTGGAGTAAATATTTTAACAATTTATGCAAATCGCCCTTTGCTCACATAATAATATTAATTAATTAGACGGATACAATCGTACGAAAGTATTGACAAAGATTGTCCTGGGGAAAATCAAACTTGCTGTATTTGTTAAGAGAACTCACACATTTGACAGAACATTTATTACATTCACAATTTTTATCATCTTTATGATGATCAACAGTAAGGCTTTCACTAGATTCCACCAATCAATTTTTTAATATCTCTCATTATAATCTGAACTAACTTGAGAAAAATATTTTATTTAAAAATATTTACTTTAAATTTTATTGGCTGAAAATATTTTTATAGTTATTTTTAAACATTAATTTGATTTTAATTATTTAAAAATTTACAAAAATAAAATCATTAAAATTATTTAAAAAGTACAATAATAAAAACTAAAAATTTGAATATTAAATCTAACTTTAAATTAGTTTCAGATTATAAAAATTAAATATTGACAATCCATCTGGTTAGGAGAGGCACAATCCCAAATCAACATACAACATTTAAACATACAAAAACTACACAAAAACATCCACACACCAAATATTCCTCACAGTATTAATAAAAATATTAAAAGTCATATTGGTGTTCTTAATAATTGTAATTATTTTTCCAAACTTATTTAACTTCATTAATACTACCTTTATGAAATAATATTAAACCCAAAAAAATAAATAATTCTTAAAAGCAGATTTTTTATTTATTTTTTATTTAATTAACATTATTGTTTTAATAATATTTTATGTTTATTTTATGTCATTTTCATATCGATAAATCGCGATTCACAAATGATATAATTATAAAACCGACTTAATTAGTCAATAAGGATACCCGAATTTAATTGAATATTTTTATTATTAAGAGATATAATTTATTATATAAACAAGTTGTAATTGAAATTCCAGAACGATAATCAAAATAGTGCAACGATTTTCTGTCTATTTTTATTATTCACATAATTTAATATATTAATTTTCAATTAAAAAAATTATTTCACTGATTACATATCAAAAATATTTAAATTTCATAATTTTTGATTTACTTCATCATTTATTCATAATTGGAACTCTAACACATTTTTCAAGAAAAAAAATGTAATCCAAAATTTATTAAATTTTAAATTATCACTTAAAATTAATTAACAGAAGTGGAAAATAATAATAATAGGACTAAGTTCACAGAATTTAGAATTTGTCTCCCAACTTTTAAATCGCAGAGCAAGGTTGAAATGGACGCTTTAGTTTGAACGCTTGAGGGACAACATGTACACAAACAAAAAGATCACAACATTAAGGTTACATTGAAAAAAATATGTACACAAACACGAGTTAAGAAAGGTTTAAAAGAAAAAAAACTTTGAAGAGCACAAGCAAATAAATAAATTATCAATTTTTGAAGGATTTAAAGCATTTAAGAGTATTTTCAAGAATATAGGTAGTATCGAAGGGATTTCAATAATTTCTAAAGTTCAAAGTTTCCTCTGTAATAAATTGTAAACGGTTTGTAATCTGGTTTATAAATGTAATTGCCATGAGGGTAAAAACTTATATGTGAGAGTAAACGACATCTATTTATGCTTAGGATTGAAAATCAATATAAACAAGAGAAAGAACCTAAATTTAAATCGAGATATCTAGGTCCTTACTTCTGAGCTCCAAATTGAGGTAGGTATTGAGTGGATTTCAAGTTTCTGTTACTTGGGATATATAATAATCATAATATGTCTCATTCTACATCTCCTCCAGATTCTGAAGAATATAAATCATCAATGAGACATAGTCCTGATATATCCTCATAGGTCGACGCTCTTCGTTTAACGTTATCACCTCCCCGGATTGACTTCAAAAAACCATTGTGAGGGGATCCTCGTTAGGATGTCGGCATCATTCATCTCAGACCTAACGTAGACCGCATGCAGTTTCAATTTATACTTTGATATCTTTGATACTATAATATCGTTGAGCAGGTTAAGTCTTCTACGAATCAATAGCTCGAAAACTGCCTTAATGTGTATTTTTTTTAACATTATCGATCACATTCGATATCCACCCAAAACAACTTGACTGTCGAGTCTAAACTCAATGCCTGAAAAGCCCCATGCAATTGCTAAGTTTAACTCAACTAAATTTATATGCCTGCAGTCGTTGATTTTACAAAGCCAAGAGGCACAACCAATTCCCTGTCCATTGACACCCCTCGACAAACACCCAGCGCCAACGTACTGGAATCACACCAAAAAGTGGGTCTGCTATCATCCTTCACCAATCAAGTCCCAATGGCACAATCATTTGACTTGATTTTTTCTATTATATACCCTATCGGTTTTTTTCAACGCTTCGCGGATCGGACTGTCCCAATCTCCGGTAGATTAGCGTTTAAGAAACGACGTTGCAACATGTAGCCAGTCAGACGGGCTTGATTTCGGTGATTTGATTTAATTGGATTTAATTTAAACGATTTGATTTAATTTTAGAAAAAAACTAATTTAGTGAAAGCCGTTGAAGTTTCCTTAAACTATGCCATTGCTTTAGTTCATACATTAAAAATAGTCATTTTGTCTTTAGAATTATCGTTTAAACGAACGGTTAAACGTTTACCATTTTACTAAACGTGCCAACCTCTACCGTGATCCCAATGTTTCCCAGCATTGAAACATATATTCAAATGCTTTCCTTAGCCAGCCGACCATTTTCCACCCCAACCGGTTAAAATCAGATCAGACAACTAGTTCGAATCGTTGAACCGAAACATTGACTCAAAACCGAATAAATTGAAGTAAATTTGAATTTCTTAATCGATTTCTGAGGAATTTTTATTCGCATAAAGCACTGCTTAAAAAAAGATTTTTAGTGATTTACTAGTTTTTAATTTATTATTAGGACGTCAAAGTTTATTGATAATTTTTCAATATAAATATTTATTTCATTCATCAAATTATACACCCATATTAACGATACACTATTTCCATTTAAGCGGCAGCTTGTTGAGGCCATTTGAATAAAAATTTGGTGGGCGAGAATCTATAAATTCCTGGAAGGTCATTTATACGGTATCTTCTGAATTGAATTTTTTCCTATCAAAAATGTGTTTGAATTGATGAAGAAATGGTAGTCAGTAGGGGCTATGTCTTGTGAGAACAGATATGATGTAAAGGTTCCAACTCAAGTTCCTGTAGTTTTGTTACCGTCTTAGGAGCAGAATGTGGTTTTGCATTGTCTTGGAGCAAGATTGGAGTCGACCTGTTTCCCAAATCGGCTGTTTTACTTTGAGTTTCCGAATTATATTTTCCAATTGGTTGTATTAGACATCTGATATGATCGATGAATCAGGTTTCATGAAGTCATAATGTATCACACCTGTAGTAGACCAAAAAAACACTCATTTTCAGTTTCTTTTGATGAGTGTTGTGCTTTGGATTGTGTTACGGTTCTTCATTTGTGTTCACCTAGTTTTATCATATTGGATCCACTTTTTATCACAAGTGACGATTCGAATCAAGCCGTTATCAAATTTATAAGAAGAAAGGATTTTATTTCAGCTTCTCAGCCAATTTATTTTTAATATTATTTGCTTTGTAACAGTAAATTTTAGCGATAAATCATGAGCATTTTGTGATAGATCTAGCTCCATGGTTACCTTCCTTTCGCCATTGTCTACCTGTGTTTCTAGGCAACACAGAGACTCATTATTGAAGTTAAAATAAACCTTCACGAATTTCCTGAACCAATTTGAAATTATTTACTACGTAGTAGCATTGTATACAAATAAACAATTGATTTTTCACATGGTTTCTGATGCCGAGGTTCCACATAGCAACTCGTACTTCATAAAAGTTCGAATTTCTGTCTTCCATTTTATAAAATATTGATTATTAAAACAATAAATCAATAATTTCATTATATCAATAATCAATTAAATCAATAATTTTAATTAATTTTTATTGATGTGTTCATTAGCCAAGATATGCAGCAATGAAGCACAAAAAAACTGAGCAACAATATATTAAGTCATTGTCAAATTATAACTATTTGAATTTATTGTAATAACGTCTACAAATTTCATACTTGACAGCCTAATATTATGAAAAAAATTATTTTTGAAGGAAATTCGTTGAAATATTCATTCAAGCTCGCATCACAGTGGTGAGAATGGTAGAAAAGTCTCTCGATAAAAGATTTAATCATTTCAATCGATCGATAATTGCTATAAAAGTAATAAATATGATAAAGAGGTCGTTCTAACGCGTAATTAAAATCCGGATTATTCGGACCGGGAGGAAATGGATTTATCGGTTTGTCGTGGTGAGGCGGGGGACTGTTGGGTCCCCCGAAAGGCGGTTGTGACCCATAAGGTGGCGGATTTGGATTCATTTGTCGGAAATGGGTTTTTTAACGCAATCTTTTTGTAAAAATACAAATTCGTCATGTTTAAATCTCTATTGAGACTTACGGATTACTCGAACAGAAACTTTGTCATTAACAAAAAACAAATTTGTAATGTTTTTTTCAAATAAAAGTAAATTTTAAATTATTATTAGTATTACCTTTTAAACAAAAAATTGTTATTTTGAAATATTGGGATTTATTTATTTATGTTGAAAATAATAAATTTTTAGGGAAATTGTGAGAATTAAAGATCGAAGTTAACTTGGGTAAATAATAATTCTAAAAGAAGAAGTGTGAAGAGATAATTGAAGATATTAAATAATTATCGGTCAAAAATGAATTCGAAAAGAAGAAGTTCATGCTAAATGAAAAAACATTACAAAATTTTAATAGAAAATTGAAAACAAAATGATAATAAACCCAGGATAATTTTCTATAAAAATTCAAAAGAAAATTTTACAAATAATTTTGTAGATGTTAACTTACTAATAAAGTATATTTAACGTTCAATTTGTTACGTAAAAAAATTTTTTAACTGAAGGTTTAAACTCATTTAAACCAGGTGCTTTATTTTTTTAGAAAAACTGTGTGCTTCTTATTTTTATACAGAAGGATACTAAATGTGATGGATACATTTACCGAAAAGAAAAAGAAATGAATGAAAAAACATTCGAAATGTAATGAATATCATAAAAATCAATCGTAATTCTGGTCGTGCACACACAATAGAAAATTGTGTTGGAAAGAGCGTTCAACATAATCACGTTCCCGATTCTACGAAATATCAATCGAAAGAAGTAATTGATCAGATGAAAGGTTTTGCAAAGTCCGTCGAATTGGGACAAATTCTTTCTAAAGCGTCAATGAAAAGAACAATCCAAAGAATTCGAGTGAAAGAAGATAAAATAAATAAATAAGGAATTAGTAATACCCGAAGAATTTAAGCAAACAATAACTGGTGATCGTTTTTTATTATTTGATAATGAACAAAATGGAAACCATGTTTTAATATTTTCCATTGAATTTTGTATCAATTTGATGGAAAATAATAAAACCTGGTTTGCTGATGGAACATTTCCTTCAGCTCTTCATTTATTTGGACAAATATATACTCTCCATTGCCTTATGCATGGAAATGTAATACCAGGTGTTTATGCCTTATTGTCGAACAGAACTGGTAATTGTTATAATATTTTATTTCGTGCTTTAAAATCATTAAATCCAATTTTGAATCCTTTAAACATTATTTTTGATTTTGAAGTTGCGGTAATGAAATCATTTAGAAAAATATTTCTTTATGTGAACATTAAACGATGTTTCTTCCACATTTCTCAATCTTTATGGAGACACATTCAAAGTGGTGGTTTACAAAATAAATATTCAGAATATGGTAATTTCGACCTAAACTTACGTCAGTTAGCAGCAATTGTATTTTTTCCAGAAAATGGTGTTATTAGGACCTTTGAAATGTTAATATCCAAATATTTGGAAATTTAATAAAGCTTTAAAAAGGAAAAAAGTTTATGTGGACTAAAAATTGAACATATTATATTGGGACCATGTGGTGCCAGCTGCCGGGCTGAGTGGTGGCGACCAGCACCTCCTAAATGTGCGGAGGTTCACCGGTTGGAAAGAACAGCCGACCGTTTCGCTGTCGCTCGTGATCCCCGCATTTCGAGTGCCCGCCTGTCAATTAAAAAATTATTATACAAGATATATTGTTTAAAAATTATAGATCAAAAGTTTTTAATTTTTTTAAAAAAATAATATTTTTAAAAATTAAACTTTAAGTTTTAGAGTTATTTAAATTTTGATCAACAAAATGAAAATGTAATTGTTGCGCGCTGAATTGTCACCGCACTAAATTGTCGCCTCGCTGATTTTTCAGAGCTGAATTGACGTGATACCTTACGAGTAAATGCAAAACTCCGATGGAAATTATCGCTTATCGACAGATTTTTCATATAATAAGCCAAGCTTTTCAAAATTGATAACTGTAATTTTATAGCAGTGGAAAGGAATGAGAGCTTCTAATATTAAAAATATCTTCTAGTGATTAAGATACAAAGTACCATCAAGATTGCTTTATGAAAGCACAATTCTTTCTAGAAATCTATACAAAAGGTAAACTGGATATTATTTTCAGAAAGTTGTCTTCTAACGTTGTCAAGAAATACATTGTAAATAGTCGTCATATAATAGTCTTCTGATGATGAGAACTGCTAAGAAATTCTATAAATACAGCGCTCAGTAGTCCTGGAAATCGGGATTCCAGCATGATCTTAAAATGTATGTGCTAAAAGTCAATCAGGACCTGAGAAGATTTTATGAAAAGTTTCTTGAGTATGATCAATAAATCGATTAAGTGTGCTCAAACAGATTTAGTGTGAGCAACGCATTCTGCTAGATCTTGGGATTCGGATTATGATTCGAGATTCACTCCCAGTAATTAGCTTCAATCTATTCTTCTCATATAGAACATGTTTTAGAATAATTAATTATTTGGAGAGATTGAGAAATAGGTTCTCACTTGGGACACGGTGACATGCATATTGCGGAGCGAAGATATATCTGACGCTTTAACAAGAGTCACATTAATATTGGTGCAGAAATAAAGCTTTCATGAAGAGTTGGTAGATGTAGGGAAAAAATTGCAATATTCCTTTGAACAAACCATCAGTTTCAGCCGGTTCATCCATAATAACCACGCCTGAATCTTCGTGTCCTCGTATAGGTAATTCAAATCGGCCGCATAACAAGATTTTCTATATGATTGTTTTAAAGCTTGGGTGGTTTTCGTCGGATTCTTTTCTGGATCCTTTTTCTATTTTGCGAATAATATTTAGTTTACCTTTTGCAGAGATTTTTAGAAAGAAATGTGCTTTCTGAGAGCAATGTTGATGGTATTTTGTAATTTCTTGTCCTCTGAAATGATAAATATCATCCTTCTGTTGCTAAAAGAGTTCACAAAAAAACGCTTTAATGACTGACAACGTTCTATTTCAGGACATTCATTGAGAACATGACACATAGTTTATAAAGTACACAATATAACTTGTCAGAAAAGGTCAAACATGACCATTTATCAAACCAAATTGTTTGAAAATGTAAATTTAATTTACCCACAGGAAAAATGTAAGAGGAATCAGGAGTCCATGGTGACAAGAGTAACATTTTTTCTCAAAATGGTTGATTATTCGGAAAATGTTTTGAAAATATTTTGGGGGTGATCAATCCCAAATATTCCTCCTTTGCTACGCCCCTGCCAGAAGTTGTATATATTATCAACAGATTGTTTCTTTCTTCAATAACTTACTATTCCACTTTCTGATGTTTATAGAAAAAAGTCGTCTTGAAACAGTTAAAAGACTTTTTATTTAAAACAGATATAATTAATAAAAAATACCAAATTAAATGTAAATCAAGATAAAATGACCAATGATTTATTAACACTCATTAGGGAAACGGGAATATTTAGAACGTCAATTTAAAGGTTTAATAAGTTGAAAGTCCTATAATAAAATCAGAAATCGACAATTCTGTAAGCCAAAATTAAGGTTAGAAGTTAGTTCCGCTCGGATGTTCGAATCAGGTTCTGTGAAGTATAAGAAACCAAAAATGATTTACTGGGCTATCTTACACTGGAGCATATCCGAAGAATGCAAATTAAAAAAACAACCAAATACAGACTCACATTTTACGAAATTCCAATAAAATCATTAACACTGAAAATATAAATAAGTTAAGGACAAACTAAGAAAAAAATGCAACAAAACTCGGATCAGAATCATTATGTCTAAAGTAATTGGAACAACGAGGTTAAATTGGATATCGATATTGAATGGGAAACGCTGGAATAAGTTAAGACTTTCAAATATTTAGTCTCTATTATCACAGAGAAGAAAGAAACGGAAGAAGAAATCAGAAGCCGTATTGGTATTACAACAAGCGTAATGCCTAAGCTTAGCACAGCTTTAAGCCTCTAAGAAATCAACCACAAGAGAAGAATAAAGATAACTAAAGCTATTGTCTGGGCAAAATTTCTCTAGGGATGTGAGAGTTTGACAATAGATCAGAAGAGCATAAATAGACTTAAAGCATTTGAAAGGAAGTGCTACAGGAGAATGCTGAAGATCACATGGAAAGAAAAGAAGATCAACAACTTTGTATGGAAGAGAGTGACAGAAATACTAAATAAAATACTGGAATCAATAGAAGAGATCATCTAGGGAAAAAGCTGAAATTCTACGAAGATCAGATAAGAAAACAAGAACTAGCGAAGATTAAGATTGAAAAAAGAGTGGAAGGAGAAAGACCAATAGGAATACAAAAGAGACAATGGACAGATGACTTAAAAGAATGAAATGGATATAACATGGAATGTATGAAAATAGAGGCTAAATATAGAAATATATCGCAAAGGTTATTGAATGATTGGATGCACCTAATGTCTAAGAGCTAAAGTTCAAAAGAAAAAAGAAGAAGGAGAAACGGAATTCCTCAAATACACTTGTAAAATAATCTAAAATAAGTAAAATCATTAGTTACTAAAAATAGTATGAACACTTACTCAATTGATGAAGACACCTCACGGAAATGTGAAGGAGTAAAACCTCACCTTGATAACCTAAATTTCGATTTCGGACTACTGAAAAACTCTCTAGACTAAAAAATTGCATGCAAATCCATCACCAAATAACCATTCTAGAAGAAAAGCTTAAAATAAAAACAAGTAATAGTCTAACTCACAGTAACATAAATGAATATCCCGAGTCATCTGAAATACTACACAATAAGACAAACATGCATACATGCTGATATAAAATAATCAATCGTGAGATTACACAAGATGCATTTACCACGATTGACACAATTGAAGTCAATAACATTGAAAAAATAGCGCAATGGCATGACAGTGGTGATCCGAAGCGGCACACCAACTGTAACTGAATACAATAAAATTGCGAGTCCTCAAGAGAATAAACGATCCAATAGATATTAATTCAGATTGGTATTAGCCGGAAGTTTGTTATCAGACGAAGACAAACATTAACTCTTATCTGAATCGGGAAACAGTATCGATAAACTATGGAGAGACAGACATCGCCAAAGTAGATTCAAAAGTATCTAATTGCACGTATAACAACTCTCGTGGATTACAAAGCGGAGCAATCAAAAACAGCATCCAGTGACTAAGAATATCAATGGTCTGACTGTAATTAATAATTACAGTGGAGAATCACCAAAGCACCCCTACCCGAGCATTGAGATTTGCAGGATTTCCATACGTCGATAGTTTCGGGAGATCTGTAGAACAAAATCACTATAAATACTGAAGCGAAATTTAGTACTGAAAAAGAAAAGAAAAGAGAATAATTGGGAGACACATTATTCAGTATTTTTACATCATAATTGTGGACAATATTTTGAAAAAGCATTTGTTGTAACACAAGTCGAAGTGACCATAATCAAATAAGGGATATTTGAAGGACGAAAAAGAGGTCATACCGAAACGGTTTAAACCAGATTCATTGAGAGAAAAGCAAAACGATTCGAGGGCAACCTTCTCTTAGATTTTGTCAAGTAATTCCGATACATAGTGGTATGATGCGGACGAAATGCTCATTCATTGTACTATAATGTTAAAATTCATATATATTTAGTTATACAAATAATAGATAAAACGAAGTCCGGATGAAAATCTTCTTTTAATAACCAAAGTCATCCATTAAAAAATATATTTTAAGACAATATATTTCGACGGATCTACCGTCATCTTCAGGTCACTAATTAATAATCAATTCACCTGTATATAAATACAAAAATGATGATTATGTAATCGATTGCATGAAATCATGCTAATCAAAAATTCTAAATAAGCTGGTTGAGACTGCCGATTGAATATTGATTTTAGGGAAACGTGACCTAATTAACAATGCTTCACACGACACTCTCTCCCTATAACTGTTAAAATGCTTACACAGAATTTTAAAATTATCAAAATTAACATCACAGTTACATTTTTTCCTATGTTCTGCAATATTACTCTTACTCTCTTTTCGACCATGTTCTTGAATTCGTTTACAGAGATGACGGGCAGCCTCTCCAATGTATGTGGCATCACACCCATTACATTTATATTCATAAACAATATCAGAACAAAGTGTTAAAGGTGTATTAGATTTATTACTGAACATACTTTGAATTTTATGAGATCGTGATATAATTTTTAAATTTAATTCATTGTTAGTTGCTTTTAACAATGTATTTTTAAAGTTTTTAAATCCTTCAGAATAAGGTACAATTTATGTACCATTAAGGTACAATGCCTAAATATTATATTAAATCTTAATTATTTATACCTTTAATTAAATTAAATCTAATTATTTACATATAATTTATATTTAGTAAAATAAAAGAGTAAATATCTCTATTTTACTCTAATTAGTTAAAACAAAATTTTATAAAATACTTTTATTGAATATTATACTCAACAATTTTAATTTTATAAAATTACTATTTGTGTTATTTTTCCTTTTAATTGAATATTAAATCAAAGTTACATCAATACACAAACGGAACTAGGGATCATGATTGGTCCTTGTGAGTCAAAGCTTGGCCGTCCACTGAAATTTCGCAATCAAAAGTCTGAAGCTGCGTGAAAGTATCATTACACTCTTGTATATTTTATGGCTTTTACGAGACACAGATTCTACTATTCAATACTCTTTGGAAATATTTATTAACTGTACACATCAATGAAGCTTATGTTGCTTTCCATGCGGTCACTGTAAGCTCAAAATTTTAAAGTCTTTTATTAGTAAAAATTTTGAAATTGAAGCATTGATCAATTAGGCTATTGTTTAATTAAAAAAAATGTTCATCGATTTGTCCAGCGTCAATTTTCAATTTTGTTTGTATGTTACATTATTTATATTTTTAATTCACTTTTCTATTAAAATTAATATAATAATTAATTTATTATCCTTGATATTAATTTAATTGTGTCTAATAACTATTTTAAAGATACATACGAACCCTACAATTCTATAGTTGATATATTTTAAATTTACTTTCTAATTTTCCGTAAGTTTTATTCTCTAAGTAACTAATTTTCTTCCTATTAAAATATCATGCAATATTAAATTCCTTATTTTAATAATTTAATAACTTCATTACAAAATGTTATTTTCATCAAAATATAACTTTAAAAAAACAATACAGTAAATAAATATTTCCAAAAATTAATTTAAAAAATCTCAATCTAAAGTATAATTGTTTAAAAAAATTTCATTCTACATTAAAAAAACTTTTCAAATTACTGTTTCACAGTTTGAAAAAGAAATTTTCGAAAATATTCCTGAACAAAAATTGCATAAGATTATTTCCACGTAAAATCGATTTTTGTTTAAATATTCATTTGTTGTCAACAATTTAATTGCCACCGAATCAATGGATCATTTAACGATCGCTGTGATTGTTACAATTTTCGTGTCGTTTTTATCGTTTGGTATGTTCTGAAAAAAGTACGTTGATAAAAATTATCCAGTTTCTTTTAGTTTTTTACTTTTTGGCTCGAAGAAAATTGAAAGATGATGTTTTGATTTTGGGTATTTGTGAGGCCGGTAAAACGGTTCTGTTTTATAAACTCGTGCACAACCACAACGCAAGAACGGTAATTTCGATGAAAGAGAACGTTGGTTCTCTGAAACACTATAATAAAGTCTCTAAACTGGTCGATATTCCTGGCCATGAAAAGATCAGATATACGATCATGTCCAGATACAAAGGAAATGCTAAGTAATGTCGAATATTAGTGAAAATAATGGTTCCGTTTTGTCCTGCACTAATTTCATGGCATATTTGATAATTATACTTCATGAAGTTTTCCTTCAATAATCCGAATCGAATTTTCTATAGATCCTCTAATTATTACGTTTAAACATTTCTTTAAAACTTCCGGAGTTTTCGTATAAACGCACATCGAAATATATAATAATTATTATTATTGGGCGGCAAAAACCAAGACACTTCATAACAATTGGTACCAACGTTGGTTCTACTGTTGAACCCATTGTGACTGCATCTTGCTCAATGTGCGGAGTTTTCCGTATAACAGCCTTTCTCCAAATATATGTAAATATGCGGCGGACCTTTATACGGAAAACTCCGGTACTTAAAAAAACTACAAAAAATCCTATTTCAATTTAATTCTTTGTTGAGTTCACCATTAGCTCCAATTTTGACATCAATTTTTATGAAGTCTCTTGGTTTGTCTCCTAATAATAATTTTATATAGATTTGGATGGGCTTCTTAAACGGAAAACTCCGGTAGCTTTAACGAAATTTCAATTCCGGAAATAATTTTAGCTCTATTATTCGTCTAATAATTTAATTTTTCTATACTTTATTTTTTAAATGTTTATAGTTAATATAAAAATAAAGTAAGGTATTGAAAATTTGAATTTAATCATAAATTTGGGTGTACTTAATTATCGGTTTCCACCAGTTTAAAAGTGTAAGGCTATGGACAAAGTTTACTTAAACCATTTACGTTATTTAAGTGTCTCTCGTTTCGGTTTTATTAGAAATTTATTTCTGCTATTTTTAATAATTTATTTGGGTTTTCTTGGTTAAGGGTGCCCCAATATTAAGAGTATAAATCAATGGAAAAATTTAATTTTATATGTTTTTTTGAATATTATCTTCATTTAATTTGTTTAAGTGTCTCTTATTTTTTTTATAAATGTGATTCTGTGATTTTCTTTTTTATATAATTTAAAATTTTTTAATAAATTATTTTAATTTATGTCTAAAAAATTCTGTTTTGTAATTTTTATAATAATTTTTATTTGTTTTTTTTCAGATAATATTTGATTAATTATTTTAAAATATTTTTAAAACATTAATTTTTTAAATTTTGAAATTGTTTTTTTAGTTTTCAGTTAATATTTGATACTTTATAAATACTTAATAATTATTTTAATTTGCTTCCAAAATTTTTTTTTATAAAATTTAATTTATTTTTTTCATTTAATAATTTAATAAATTTTAAATAAATTATTTTAATTTAATATAAAAAATGACTATTCAATTTTCAGTTAATATTTGATAATTTAAACTATTTTTTTCCAAAAAAACGAAAATCAATATTATTTTGTTAAAATTTATTATTTTTTTTTCATTTATATAATTTCGAATATTTAGAAAAAAATAGATATTTTATTTTGAAAATAGAATAAAAGTTTTTAGAAATTATTAAAATAGAATATTAGAAACAAATTTCTCATAAAGAGACTTATAATGACAGAGAAGAAGTTAATGTATAAATATAATTGACCAAGACACAGTTATAGTTAATTTTTTACATTGATTTAAACTCTTAAATATATGGAAATCCATAACCACATACACCCTTTTTCATATAAATTATTCCGAAATTAGTTTTTTTTAATTTTTGCATTTAATTAGTGAAAATTATGTTATTTCTTTAAATGTTTTTTTGAATAATTATAAATAAAAGTTATTTTTTATAATTTTTAAATGCATTTTTTTCAACAAAAATATTTTAGAAAATTAGAATATGAATTTTGATATTAAAATTCATGAAAATAGGTAAATTTTACAAATAGTACCGGCGCAGAACAAAAAGGGACCATTATTTGATTAAGCACTAATTTAATTAATTATTTACATTTTTAGAGCGTTGTTATTTGTAATTGACAGTCAAACGATTTTGCAAGAGATTCGCGATGTTGCCGAGTAAATTATTTATAATTTATTTACTATTTACTGATGAACCGAGAAAGTTTTTTCTAAACAAATTCCTTATAAAAAATATTACTGATATAAAATGTCTCGAAAAAAAATTTGATAATTAATTCTAAAATTCAAAACAGTGAATACTAAAACGACGACCATTTACTACACTAGCGCCATATTTTGTTCCAAATTGAACTTCAATGAATTGTTTGATTAATTAAGAGAACAAAAATTTTAAACTTTTGGCCTGTACTAAAATTATTTATGGAAATTACTACTTGTTTTAAAATTAAAAACCAATGGCAATTTGAAATCGTTGAAAATATCGAATGCCTTTTCTCCATTCTTTTTATTAGCTCACTTTCTATATATACTGACCGTCAAATTTATTCGTACACTTCATTGTTCGTGTAAAAATCGTTCATCCGAAATACTTATATAAATAAATTAATGTATACTTATAACTGTATTTTAAATTTATAAACAAATTGTAATTTATTAAGCCAATCATAGTTTATTAATTTCGACCGTTTAACCGTCATCGTCAGAACAAATGATTTTTCAAACGAAATTTACTTTTATAGTGCAGTTGATGATTATGTAATCAGTGAAATCGTTAGATCATCAGTATATATCAGTAAATCATTACACGTATATTGGTAAATGGTAAACCGTCATCGCCAGAACAAATGATTTTTCAAACGAAATTTACGGATATAGTGCAGTTAATGATTATGCAATCAATATGTCATCATTGCATCATTTAAAAACTCTCAACAAAGTTGTACAAAATGCAGTTTGAACGTTAATTTTAGGATCCAAAGAAATTATATATATAACGCTTCAAAAGATCTAATATATAACGCTTCACATGTCACTCGCTCCCAATAATTCTTGAATTAAGTGCACAGAATTTTAAAGTGTTGTGAATTTATATCTCCTTTACAATGTCTTCTATGTCCAGCAATGTTACTTCCACCTTCATTGCGACTGTGTTCCTGCATTCTCTTACAGAGATGACGTGAAGTCTCTCCAATGTATGTGGCGTTACACCCATTACATGTATATTGGTAAATGAGATCCGAACACAATCCTAATGGCGTTGGAGATTTATTGCCGAACATGCTTTCAATTTTCTAGGTACGGGAATCGTTAAAAATCGTACTTTTAAACTTATCACATTATCAACGCTTTTTTGATTTTTCAAAATGAAACAGATATTTCTCCTTTTATAAATTATATGACTTCTTTGCATTCCAATCTGAAGTTTACTATGGAGAAAGAACAAGATAATTATTATTACCTAATAATACTTTGATAAATAATAATAATTAATTTATTCGTTACCTTTTAAAGTAAATATATCTATTAAAATTGTATTATTCAATCAATTCAATATATACTAAATATCCGAAAATTGCTGATGATGATGTATGGAAACATCGAAACATGTCCAATAATTATATAAAAAAAGCTTTAATCAAATTATATTTTCTAAATACTAAACTTGCGTTCATAAGACTCAATATATATATATATATATATATATATATATAATCTGCAATAAGTCTTACAACCATTAATAAAACTGTTGCAATATTTAATAATTTTGATGAAATCTTTAATAAATTATTTTAATCATTAATAGCAATTAGTTTTCAAAATACTCTATAATAAATAACTCATCATGATAGAAATTTCAATAAAAATGTGAAAACATTAAACAGTTAATATATGTTTCTGTTCCAACTGCAAGAAGTATTGTCTTTGTCTTGTCTCTTATGTTTCATATCTTTAACTTTCGTTGTATTCTATATTTATATTTTATATCATCTTATGTTTCAATCAAACAAAAGCAAGTGTACATTAAAAATATATGCAAGAAATGTGTTCTTAAACTAAATCTATAAAACGCAATCGATTATAAAATTCTTTAAAAAAATATACGGTATCAAAATTAAAGTTTATTTGGAATTTTTATTCGATTTTCTATCACGATGAATTATTTATTATAGAGTATTTTGAAATTTAATTGTTAAAATTTATTCATGATTAAAATAATTTATTAAAGATGGCAACAGTTCTATTAATGGTTGCAAGACTTTTAATAAAGATTGAAAAACCCTATAATTCTCTCTTTATCACTGAATTTTTTTCCATTATAATTATATTCACTTTTAAATATTTGGATAATGAAAGATATTAAAAATTTTTGTCATTTATTATGGTAGATCCTTTAAAATAAAATCGTTTATCCGAAATACTTATATAAATAAATTAATGTATACTTATAACTGTATTTTAAATTTATAAACAAATTGTAATTTATTAAGCCAATCATAGTTTATTAATTTCGACCGTTTAACCGTCATCGTCAGAACAAATGATTTTTCAAACGAAATTTACTTTTATAGTGCAGTTGATGATTATGTAATCAGTGAAATCGTTAGATCATCAGTATATATCAGTAAATCATTACACGTATATTGGTAAATGGTAAACCGTCATCGCCAGAACAAATGATTTTTCAAACGAAATTTACGGATATAGTGCAGTTAATGATTATGCAATCAATATGTCATCATTGCATCATTTAAAAACTCTCAACAAAGTTGTACAAAATGCAGTTTGAACGTTAATTTTAGGATCCAAAGAAATTATATATATAACGCTTCAAAAGATCTAATATATAACGCTTCACATGTCACTCGCTCCCAATAATTCTTGAATTAAGTGCACAGAATTTTAAAGTGTTGTGAATTTATATCTCCTTTACAATGTCTTCTATGTCCAGCAATGTTACTTCATTAAAGTTTATTTGGAATTTTTATTCGATTTTCTATCACGATGAATTATTTATTATAGAGTATTTTGAAATTTAATTGTTAAAGTTTATTCATGATTAAAATAATTTATTAAAGATGGCAACAGTTCTATTAATGGTTGCAAGACTTTTAATAAAGATTGAAAAACCCTATAATTCTCTCTTTATCACTGAATTTTTTTCCATTATAATTATATTCACTTTTAAATATTTGGATAATGAAACATATTAAAAATTTTTGTCATTTATTATGGTAGATCCTTTAAAATAATATAACGAAAAAATATTTCTTGGTTAAATTAGACATGAAAATTGACCATTTATGATTCCTCTTTAGATACTTGTACGATATTCTTACTGACGAGATGTTCAGTAGATGTAGAATACCGATTCTCATAATGTGCAACAAACAAGATCTGGAGTTCACTAAAGCGGCAAATGTCATTAAAAATCGATTGGAGAGCGAATTGTAATTTTTTATTTACGCTTATATTTTTATTAAATTATTTCTATTGATATTTTATTAACCATAAGAAACACTTTCTGATTTATTATTGCACAAGTTCTTGTCCCCCACCTAATATTACGTTATAATGAATTATCACATGAGTTATTTCTACAATACAACTAGTAAATCAAAAAACATTCTTTATGCTGGCAGAACTCTGCTTGGACAAGGACAATTATTGTTATGTTTTCTAGAAGGGAAAATTGCTACACCTGTTCCGGATTAGATATGCCATACAGGGATTGTATTAGATTCCGGGGTAGAAATATGTGTAAATTAATCTGAAAAAAAGTAATATAGCCAATGGAAATGTATCTGAGGGTCATTCTGATGGGTCGTAAGAAATGTCAAATTATATAGAAGGGGTAGAATAAATCCAAACAAACTTCATCACATACTCACAAGAAACACATACAATTTCAATGCACACACATATACATACATAATTTGGGAGCATTTGTAAGAACCGTAAGTATTTATATATGGAACTTGACACATTAGAAAATTAATTAATAAATATTCATAAATTAATTCATAAATAATCACAAATTAATTCATAAATAATTATAAATTAATTCATAAATATTCACAAATTAATTAATAAATAATCACAAATTAATTCATAAATATTCACAAATTAATTCATTAATAATCACAAATTAATTAATAAATATTCATAAATTAATTCATAAATAATCACAAATTAATTCATAAATAATCACAAATTAATTCATAAATAATCACAAATTAATTAATAAATATTCACATAATTAATTAATAAATATTCACATTAATTCATAAATAATTATAAATTAATTCATAAATAATCACAAATTAATTCATAAATAATCACAAATTAATTCATAAATAATCACAAATTAATTAATAAATAATCACAAATTAATTCATAAATAATCACAAATTAA
>MQRK01204268.1:9370-20809 GCA_001938485.1 Girardia tigrina
TTGTTTGAATATTCACGAATTGTTTTTTAAATATATTTAATAATATATATTTAAATATATAATTTAAACGATTTTAAATTTTAAAGAGATTTTTAAATTTAAACTAAATGTAAACATTAGACTTAAATTTAAATTATATAAGTTACAGGTAATAAGAATTAAAATACAAAGAACTTGGGGCAGCAAATCGGGCGCTTGAAGAGGCATTGATGTGAGTAATTTGTGAGCTCCAGCTCACAATGATTCTGGAACAGTTCATGAATGTCTCTTAACAGCATTCTAGGAGGAAAAGACTTTCCAAATCAACAAACAACATTCAAACATTTCTCCTAAAATGTTTATGGTTAAATATAGAAATCAAAAACATTGCCTTTAATTTGTAACCTCAAATAAAAATAGTTGCATCACATACTTATTTTTTATACATGATTTAGTGGTTGTGCAACCGCCTGATGTATTTCATGTGAAATAAGTTTGAAAAATTAAGAAAAATTGTATGAAAAATATAAAGAAAAAACAAGAACTCATTTTTCAAAAATGAGAATAATTCTACAAATATTATTAATTTATTGTGTTGGAACGAAGTTTATCAGTAAATAAAAATTTTTTTAAAAAAAAATATTTTTATTACCATTATTATCGATTATTCTTTTCAAAGAGGCTACAACAAGAAAATTTTGCAGCGGTGAAACTCTGGTGTTTTCTGGCCGAAAAGATTTTGAAAGGCCTATCCAACGTGTAATATAAAATATCCTCATCTTCAATGAAGCGGCGTCCTCGAAAGAAATGTTCCAGTGATTTTAAAAGATGATAATCAAATATGGCAACATCTGAAATATATGGCGAGTGCTTTAAAATATCCCATTCAAATTCCACAAGTTTATGGCGCGTCCGGCGTAAACATTTATTACTATTACAAATAGAGTTGTCATTACAACAATTCTTTAAATCACTCTCAATAAATGACATCTTTTTGATTAATATTTTTCTGTCCATCATCCTAGTTTATGAAATGAAATGTGAAAATATTTCTAATATAAATCTTTTCAAAACTCTTATCAGTTAATATCAAATCGAAACATTTTATAAAAGAATAATCAATTAAATTAATATATTAAAATTTTAAATTACATTAAAAAATTAAATATTGCATTTGAAATATATTTTAAATATGTTACATGTTAAATTTATTTCTTAAATGAAATATTTAACATGAAAAAATATAGATAATTATTTGTTTAAATAATATCTATTTAAAAAGTATTTGTTAGTGAAAAATGAATTTAATAGATTTGTGATTCGTTGTTACAAGCTATCCGGGCAATGATAAGCGATTTAAAAATTATACTCGATCATTTGGAGAAATTTAATGGAAACGGCAGTTTTGAAATTTGGAAGGAAAAGTTCAAGATGATTATGAAAATCCAGGGAATTTTGGATCCGGCCCCATATCTTCCTTTTTTGTTGACTGATGTTCCGTTAAATATATACATGGAATTGGATGAAAAGAAACAGAGCAACTGTGAAGAAGTACTGCAAATCTTGGACAATTCATTTGGATTAACCAGACGATCTGCTTACAGCCAACTGATTAATTTGAAATATTACAAAGGACAAACTATTGACGATTACGTTTCTCAAGTAAAGATGTTGGCATCAAAAATCTACGATCTGACCAAGGCGGCCTTTATAATTGGATTGCCGTTCGAGTTGCAATTGAATTTAGAGTAGGCCGGCGATCAAGATTTAACCGAAATGGTTGAATATAGTCGCAGGTATTTAGGAATTTAAAAATGCGTCACACAAAGTTCAATGTCAGCGGTACAAAACGTTGGTGATGGAAAGATCGTTTCTAAAGAACGAAGTGAGGTCAGCGGCGGTAGGAGTTCCTTTAAAAAACCCCGTATGCCACATGACGGAAATCCGGTACAAACAAGGGTAAACCGTTATGAAAATTCTCAGCGGCAATCTAATGGACAAATAATTTGCTATAAATGTAAGTAAGTTGGACATATTGCAAAATATTACAAGTCGGGAAACGGACAGGGAAGTTTGTAGGCGCCGGCTCTCTCCCTCTGACATTTCTGGCGCTGCCAACCATGACTGTCATTGTTAACAACAAGTCGGTTACAGTGTTGATAGATTAAGGTTGCTCAAAAACTGTTGTTTTGAAAGGGTTGATCAAGGGAAACTCGTTACACTAAAATGAGCAAAGAATTGTTTTGGCTAATGGCGATGATATATATGTGGGGATTAGTGATGTGGAATTGACTATAGACAATAGAACTATGAAAGTAGAATGTTCTGTCATGAAATACTTACCTTATGATTTGGCAATTTTAATTGGTATGGATGTTATTAGTGATGTTATTTAGTGGGGGTGTGAAAATTAATAAGGATGTTATCGAATTTGGTGTGTGTGTGTGTAGGAGAAGGACTAATGAAGGCTGGTGACAGTATGAGTTGTGTCACGGGTGTTGTGCCAAGTGTAAGAATGAACAAACACAATTATGAGATGGAATTTAAGGATAATTGGACGGTTAAATGGAAGTGGAAAGAAGAAGCACCGATTAATCTACCAATTCGACATTCGACCTTTAAGGATGACAAATCGAAAGACATAGCTACAATGAAAATCCTTGAGGAGTGGATTAAGAAGGGTTATTTAATCGATTATGACAAGAAGGAAATGGGTAAATCGATACCCATATTTGGAATATTGCAAGTTAACAAATCCAAGATAAGACCAATCTTTGATTTTAGGAAATTGAACAATT
This sequence comes from Girardia tigrina, assembly GCA_001938485.1. Classification (NCBI taxonomy): domain Eukaryota; kingdom Metazoa; phylum Platyhelminthes; order Tricladida; family Dugesiidae; genus Girardia; species Girardia tigrina. The sequence goes on from MQRK01204268.1 coordinate 12,148, forward strand.
ATGTAGATGTGTACAAAGGCTCAGCAGATATATGTTTGGAAAAGCTTCGCACCTGGTGGCGAAAAGAATCAAGATTTTCCATGCTTGATTTATCAGAGGCGTATATGCAGATTTGCATTCACAAGGAAATGTGACGTTATCAATCATGTATCATCAATGGAAAAAAGTACGCTCTAACCAGGATGGGCTTTGGTTTAAATATTGCTCCGACCATTATGACTGAAATTGTCAAGTGGATTTTAAACTCTGATCCTAGAGCACGTAAAAACATCGAATCGTACATCGATGACATTTACGTTGACGAATCTACAATCACAGTTGACGAAATTAGAATGTTTTTCGAGAAATTTAGTCTTAAATGCAAAAAACCAGAAAATCTCTCAATGGATAAAGAGGTGCGAGTGTTGAGAGTTAAAGTCTTTCGGTGAGATGGATGAGAGATAATCATTTCAAGGACGAGATAGTTACCGAATCAATATCGCGTCGCGAGTTATATTCGCAGTGTGGCCAATTAGTAGGAATCCACCCTGTTGCAGGTTGGCTACGGTCATCATGCTCCTACATGAAAAGGTTCAGTGAAGGAAAGTGGGATGAGAAAATAGATGTCGAATTATTCGAGAAAATCAAATTTGTTTTGAAACAAGTTAATAAAAAGTCTAGTGACAATTTAAGCCCAATTTCCTTATGTTATTCGGTGCCCAAATATTAAAACGTTTATATCAGTATTTGACTATGATTAATTTTTTGTGACCGAACAAAAGGATATTTTTGAAAACTTTCTTCAGCAATATTGTTCTAAATTATTGCAGAAATCGATTGGTAAATGTTTCAAGTCGCAAAGGGGTCTGGTTGCCGAGATATAGGCCAAAAACTGCATTTATTCGAGGTTTTTTGGCTTTTCCGGGGAATCCAGGAAAGAATTCCTGGAATTTTTTTCGCCCACAATCATCCACGGAACTTGCTTAACATATTTGCTTTTGGAACTAGCCCTCAATATTGCTTCTTTGAGGAGGAGATACGACTTAAAGCTGCGGACACACATCCATCCATCCACACAGAAATAACCAATTAATAATCGCAATTGTCAGTATGGAAATTGCGCTAAAAAGTAAAGGAGGAAGATCCTTGTAGAGGAATATGGAGTATTGATGATTGTAAAGACGGCATCTTATGGTGTGATGCCAGTTCGATAGCCATTGGGGCAGCATTGGAAGTTATAGAAATATTATAGAAGACGCATCGTGGTTAAGGAAAACTGACGATTCTAGACACATAAACGTAGCAGAACTAGAAGCAGTTGTAAATGGTCTAAATCTGTGTATTAAATGGGGATTAACGAATGTTGTAGTAATATCAGATAACAAATCAGTTGTTTCTTGGATAACTGAGGCACTATCAGAGCGAAATAAATTACACACGAAAGCCTCTTCCGAGCTTTTGATAAAGCGCCGATTGTCAATGATTAAGGAGTTGTGCCAGGAATACGAAATAACTTTGAAAATTGAGTTTGTTAATAGTGAAGACAACAAGGCTGATAAACTGACAAGAATACCCAAACAATTAAAACGAAGCAGTTGCCTTTTTGTAACAGATGAAATATTCAAACTACAGAAACTTCAGGACAGATGTCATATAGGTGCAAAGAGAATGCGATATCTGTGCGATAAGTTGGAAATAAATGTGTCAAATGCAGATATAAAAGATTTGATCTGGAAGTGTCAAAGTTGTCAATCTATTGATCCGGCACCAATAAAATTGGAAACTGGAAAATTAGCTGTCCATGAAAACTGGAAAAGACTTGCAGCGGATGTCACAAAATTTGATCAACAAAAATTCTTAAGTATCATTGATTATGGACCCTCTCGATTGGCAGCATGGAAACTGATCAAAGCTGAGGATGTCAAATCGATTGTTACAGAGTTTTCAAATTTGTTCTGCGAGCGTGGATCTCCAAAGAAGTTAATTATTGACAATTATACGACATTTCATTCAGCCGAATTCAGCAAGTTGATGGAAAAGTGAAATGTATATGTCCTATACCGCGATATTAATCGACCAAATTGCAACGGAATAATAGAGAGAAATCATAATACAATCAAGAGAATTGCGTCTCGATCAAATATCAATATCATGGAAGCCTTATGGTGGTATAACAATACACCGTCCGACGGAAAGGAGACACCTAGTTCAGCACTTTACAAGTACATTCCAGTCGGTTTGGAGATAATCGAAAGAATTGAAAAGGAGCCGGTTTACAATAAGGTAAAGACAGACTTCGTAGAGCAACAGTTAGTCTGGGTAAAGCCTGAAAATAATATGCCATGTACAAAGCAATGGACAAGAGGCGTTGTCGTTAGAAAATTGGATCAAAGAAAGTACTCAATAAATTGTGATGGTTTTTGCGGTCCACGGCATATAGCAGATATTCGACCAAGACAACCAGACCTGCCGCGAAACTCTTACTCGGATTACATGTTGGAAAATAACAATGAATCAGCTCCGAGTGTTAAGCAAAGTGAATCGGGAATCAACAACAGACCCCAAAGAGAAAGATGATAACCGAATTATTTGAACAAGTATGTAGTAGATATAGATTCTTGTGACGAGGAATCTGGGGGGATTGTTACATGTTAAATTAATTTTTTAATGAAATATTTAACATGAAAAAATATAGATAATTATTTGTTTAAATAATATCTATTTAAAAAGTATTTTTTAGTGAAAAATAAATTTTATAGATTTGTGATTCGTTGTTACAAAATATTTATACTTAAAAATTTAATTAATTTAAAATAGTAGGAATCAAGATTGATTAATCAGCCATCTTGGTAAGAGAGACAATCCGAATTAACAAAGAACATACGAAACATAAAACAACAAACATTTCAGAACATTCCGCACATATAGTATTGGGTTCTTGATCAAAAGACGTTGTCATTAACACAAAACTTAATTTTAACAAACAATGATTTTTTAAACAAATTTTTGAGGAACATTGTTTCATTTTAATCATAACCAGATATCCTTTTTGAAATATAAATATTGGTATATAATTTTATTTAATTTAAATTTTATACTTTAGGTATAATAAATTATAGCTTTAAATATTTTTTAAGGAAATTAAATCCCAATCTATTTTTTTTGTTATTTCATCATACTTTTGTAACTTTTACTATAAATTAATTTTCTTAAAAATAAACTTCTTTAATCATTCAAACTATTAAAAACATTCATTTTTTACAGAAATTGTATTATTTTTTAAAAACTAATTTTTACATATAGTAAACTCTAATAATTCGATCTATTAAAATATTAATATTTTATAGAAATTACATTATTTTAAAAATTAATTTTATATAAAAAAATCTTTAATAGTTCATTTTATAAAAAAAATCGTTTCAATTAGTAAAACATTATTTTTAATTTATCTCAAATATAAATATGATTTTTAATTTAAAAATATCAAAAATTTACAGTTCACCAAAAAGAACCCCTAACATATAGAAAAGAATACACAATGCGAATAACATCAAAATGCTTTTAAAAATATATAATATATAAAATCAATATAAGACAAAATTAAATTTTAAACTTCATTTAGAGTTTTTTAAATAACTGACAAAATTATCATTCCAACTAATAATAAATAAATAAAAATTGAAAATTATTACTGACTCTTTGGTCCTCTGATTTGCCTTCTCTGCTTACTTCTAGCAATAAATCCACAATGTCGCTCTGCCCACTAACGCAGGCCAATTGGACTGGAGTTCGACCCTGAATAGTTTAAATTATAATAATAAATTAACGAATTAATTTACATATTTAAAATCGAATTTTTATACAATCAGTTAAAACATAAATTATATTTTATATCAGTGGTTTCCTGTCTAAAACCTTTAAGGTTAATTTAGTTAGACGAACATATTGCTGAAAAATATAATAATTATTTAGGGCAAATATTCATCTAAAAGATAATTATCGAATGGAGACGTACGTACATTTTCAATGTTTTTTACGCCTTCCTTTGAAAACTTTATTTTTTAGACGCTTTTGTAATAAATTCAAATAACTTGTCTGACATGTCGGATTAGAATCAACAACTCTCATTCAATGAAGAGACTATTTTTTGTAGTCGTGGGGTCCCTAAGCTTTGCATGTAAATAAAGACATGTTACAAACTGTGATTTTTTTTGAAGATTGATACGAAATATTTTTTTTGTAAAGTGATCGTTGTTGAAATTTTGAATATATTAGTGGAAAAAATAAAGTTGTGTTTTATTTTTTCTTGAAGTGATTGAGATTCAAATTTTAAAAATGGTCATTGAAAATAATTTTGTCCAAGACACTTTAAAAGATGCCTATTATAAATTTGGTCCTAAAATCGATAACGAGCGTTATAATCGCAACAAAACGAGTTAGTCTGACAATCGCGGAATTTTCACCGTCATCCTGGTTTTTTGCGTTTGAGAATTCCGATGATTGTAATAAAAATTTAGATTACAAAATTAATGTTTTCCGTTTTTCCTCCGATGAATATTTTGTATATGGCAATGTGACAAGAGCCGACATGAATTGCGTCGCGAAATTCGCGCCTCATAACAGCTGGTATCTGGCTCAAAGCATCAGTTCAATTTTTCAGGAAAATGTTACTCGATTTGTGTTTTATCGATTCCGGAAATACTGATCGAAATATGTCGTTGGAAGATATTCGAAAATTGGACGGAAGTTTTTCGACGCAATTCGAGTTGTACGTAAATGCTGAGAGACTAAAGAGTCAGGTGTGTCTGATCGGGGTCGTGGCTTTTAAGTCATCTTTCAGTTCTCGTTTCGGAGATATTCTAAAATTGAATAATTCACATTTGAAAGAAAATTTTCAGTTTCAAGTGATGATTGTGCCCTCAGTAAAATCAAAATCAGACAATGATGAAAAGACAAGAATTCATCTTTATTATTCCTTTTAATAAACTTTATAAAATAATCGTTTCAACATCATTGACCAACTTCTCTAAAGCTCTGTGGATTTGGATTTCTTGTGCTGTTCTGAGCGTCTGTTTCATCTTGACTAGAAATTACTTGAGATCGAATCTATTTGAATTTGGATGATATTTTATTACTAATTCGATGTAGAGAAGAAAACTTTTCAGGAGACTAGTTGAAAACTTAAGCTCCTTCGTTCTTTTGTTGGATGGACATACTCAACCAATTATTCGAGAGGTCAGCTTCACACAATTTGCCTTAAGCCTTATACGCTGGAATTTGGTTGGGGATAAAGGATGAAAATAAGTTTAGAGTGCATAAAGAGTTAGTGATTTTTAGATTTCAGCAGAATTATACATTTACATATTCATACAATTTAAAATATTCCTCACACCAGATATTCTGAGGACTGCGGTTTGACAGAGCGCGAATTGAGGCCTAAATATTTGACAGCCTCTCTGTGTTTATCGTGGAATCTATGGAATAAGAATGCTTTGGCTCAAGTTGTTGATACATTCAAGAATCCGCCAACGACTCAGCGATTTTGAAGGTGAAATTTCAGAGGATTTTTGAAAATGGAGAGATGAAGTTCAATATAGGTGGGATAAAGCCTGCTAAGGTATTATGTTATATCAATATTGATCAAACAAATTATAATTATTGTCGTGGATAAATTGAAAGTTATTTATGGTAATTGTGAACTGTCTGCCTTCCGAATTAGTACGAAAATGGACGTGAAACTCGACAATGAAGAGTAGAAGTCGCAACTCAAGGTTTTTTTGAAGTATATTATGAGAAAGGGGCTGCCGTCGGACGACATGCTCCTCCAGATGATCTGTATCCATTTGCCGAGTCCTGCGATTTCCCAGAAATACCAGACCGATTTTCTCTACGAGAGACCACTTGACTATGTGATTGCCATAAAGATGAAAAACAGCGACCCGAACGGGCATTTGATGATTTATATCAGCGAATTGGTTCCGACTTTAGTTGAGATACCATTGTATTTTTCCCCACGTTTCGGAGTCCCCCAAAAACACCAGAGTGCTGGAATATTTGACACAATGCAAAAATATTTCACACTGTAAGTAGCGTTTATGCCGCTTTCATTATTATCATATTCTAAAGCCATGATTTAACACCACAAAAATTTATTAATATTAACAATTCCTATACTTAAACCAATTTCTTGTTACTACAATTATTTCGCCCAAACTTAGTTCATTAAATTTTTTCGATTAAATTTTGGAAATATAAGAAAATTTATATCTCAAATAATCTTACATTTTTACACAAAATTTTACAATATTTAAATCTAAATAATCCTATAATTTTTACAAAAATTTTACAATATTAAATCTTATATTTTTTATAAAGAAATTTACAAATTTTTAATGTAACCAAATTTTACATTCTTATGAAACTTAATCATAAAACTAATTAATTTATATTTACAATAACCATTTTATTAAAAAAAATTATTTCTGAAAATATTAATCCGTTAATTGAAATTTATTTAGCTTATTCTATAACTTTTATTAAAATATGTTAATTGTTATTTTATTTCTTTGAAATTTTCAAATTAAAAAAAATAATAAACTATTTTGGCGAAACTTAAAACTAACCCCTCAGACTTTGTAATTTTCCTTTGTGAATGGTTTTTCACACAAGTAGCATTGTTCCCTTCACATTTTTCTAGCCATGTCATTATCATGTTAAACTTGTGTTGTTGTAACATGTCTTCAATTGTGTGAGCATAAGACTCAATACGTTTCATAAAATGTTCCGCTGCATCTAGACCTCTATATAGGAATGGCTCATTGTCAATACCCAAGGCATACATACAGTATGATGATAGCTCATGATACTGGTATGCTGTCTTACTGCTAAGTTGTGGATCCGGATTGCATGTTTGGATTGGGCTTAGAATGGTTTCAAAGTCACAATATATGATAATGGGCACTTTCTGCATCTTTTCATATTCTTTGAATTCGATATAATCTTCCTTGGGAAATTCCGCTCTGCTGCAATGAGTGTTATTGCAATAGGCCTTATGCTCCTCCAACTTCATTGCTGCCTCATGGCCATTGAAATGTGTAAAGCATCTTTTACAAATCTCAACCCGTCCTTTATGTTTTGATATTTGGGAGCTTACGAGGCACTCAAAGTTTTTGATCCTGATGAAGTGCCTCTTTTCTCCATCATCTAACAATAGCAAATCTCGATGATCTTCCAATTCTTCCTTGCATACAAGTAAGGGATAAAATTTTTCCTTGTCTAATCCAAAGATATTGATTGATACATTGTTGTGGCTTCCAAATTTAGTGACTTCTTCTAGACTTGGCGGGAATCAAATACAACTGAAGTTATATGGGTGCTGCAGATTGTCGTATATCCATACTCGTGATGCATGATATTGATCCTCAACAAATTTTGACAGCACAGCATACTTGAAGCACATGTTGTCTTCATTGTGAACATTGATACATGCCTTTTTCTTGACTATCCATTCAGGAAGCGGAATGTATGAGTGGCCTCTCATTGGTGATTATTTATGAACATGTATAATCAACTGATTTACAGATGCAAGAGTCCATCCACTCTTCTTTTCCTTGCTTTCATCGGCTTCCTTTATTATTTTGGTATGTTCTTCACTGAGTCACTCCAAAATATCATCAGATTACAATATTGGTCTATTTTTGGTCTTGAAGGCTCTATGTGATAATTCATCATCAACATTGGTGAATGTTGCCTCCAATTTAAGATTGACTTTGATAGCTTTGAAATCAACCATGTTGTCTTGTAGAATCTCCATGGTTTCCTTCTTGGAATATTCTAGAAACTCATGGAGACTTGTGACTTTGCTGCCTAGGCTGCCTGGGCTGCTTAGGTTAGCCTGGGGAGCCTTGATAACATATTGACGCACCTTCTTATTCAATGAAGCTTTATGAATTGGTCTCTGTCATGAGCTTTTTGATGGAATATTTGAGATATTTGTATCATTTACACGTTTTGATGGAATATTTGAAGTCTTGGCTGCCTTGCCTGCCTTGACTGTATTTGAAACAGGTATCTGCATTGAAAAATTTGTAACATTTACATGTTGTAAAGAAACTTTTACCTTATTTGAGCCATTTTTCTCTATTGAAATATTCTTCTCAATTGCTGATGATTGGAAATAGTCTTCTTAGACTTGTTTGAAAAGTCACAAATGGTCCTTGTGGTTATCATAAAATTGATGATAATCACCACTACTTGCATTTTGACGCACTGGACAAATAAAATACTCACATCTATTGAACATATATCCATAGTAACGCTGCATTGTATCATGACAATTTTGCGTATTGTGAACATTTGCCATGCAACATCTGTATAACGAACATTGTTGAATTTTCGTAGGCATTTTCTCTTGAATCATCTTGGACATATTTTCTTTAAATATATTCTTTTTCGATTTAGTGAAAGGAACCAGATGTTGTTTATGGTCATTGAAAAATTTGAAAAATCATTGAAAAAAAAAGAAAATCATAAAAATAAAATATTTATTTAAAAATAAAAATATGTTTAATGTATTTATTAAATATCTTAAAATTAAAAATGTCAAGAAAACAAAAATATTAAATATTTATTTATAAATAAAAATATTTTTAATAAGCAATTTTAAAAATTGATTTTGAAAATA
>MQRK01204270.1:10423-25374 GCA_001938485.1 Girardia tigrina
ATATATATATATATATATATATGAACACATGTATAAATATATATAAATATTTTTTGAAAAGATATGTGTTAAAGCATTTTTTAAAAATTCAACGTTGGACATGTTTCGATCATAATTTCTGACCATCTTCAGCAACTTTATTTGTGTTGTATTGATTTCAATTATTAAAATACCGTGTTATTATATTGTATTTCTTTCTCAGAATGAGTAACAGAGATTTTTTTAGATAAAATGTCAGATTTAATTGATGACAAATTAAAAGAAATTTGTAAATTATTGGTGGAGAGACGCTTTACAATAGTGAGTGATGTCAGCGATGATTTAATATGTGGAATTTGTAAAGATATTCTTGTCAATGCATCTCAAACGGTTTGTGGATGTTTGTTCTGTGAGAAATGTATTGACAAATATGTGGGGTACAATGCTATCGGTTGTCCTGGAAAGACGGAGGAGTGCAAATTAACCAGTCTATCAAATATAATGGTTGACCACAGAAGAAATCTGATAATATCGCGTCTCATTGTGAGGTGCAAGAAGGAAGACTGTCGCTTCGAGTGTAAACTGATGGAAATGCAGAACCACTTGGAAGACTGCTCAACTGAAACAATTGAATGTCCGTTTATGATTGTCGGATGTGCGAAGGAGAGATTGAGTAATGATAGAATGAATGAGCATTTACAAAGAGACAGTCTCAACCATAACAAACTGCTGTTAGATATGGTAAACAATTTTAGAAATGAAATTCGAGAATTGAGAGAAAATGACGAGAAAAGAAAATATGAAATAGAAAAACTAAAAGAAAAGATAACTCTGAATGAAACGGAATTACGAATTTTAAAAGAGAATGGTGAAACAAATAAAACTGTGATCGAAAGATATGTAAAGGAGTTCGATTTACTACATGAAAATATGGAAAAGAACAAAGATGAATTGAAAATATTACAAGAGTTTCGAGAAAGGATAAAATCGGAGGGTGCAACCGCCTTCACATCTCTGGAAAATCGAGAAACTCAAAATGCTAAATGGACAATGGATTTGGAAGATGTAAAAAATCAATTATCATACAAGAGTATCGCGATTTCCATTAATATGAGGGAAACAGAAAAATTAAAAGAAACTGTTGAAAAACACATCAAAGAAACTAAGAATTTAAAAAATTATGCATCAATTATCGGTAAAAATGTGAATTCTCTTATCGCAGATTCGGATGAATTCGGATTGCATGAATTGAGAGATTTGCGCGCGGAGGTAGATCGCTTAAATGACTATTTAGAGATGGATAATGTAGACTTTCTGTGGCATATCGGGATGGTAGACTCACCAGTCACTTTAAAGTACAGTGAAGCCTTCCATTTAAACGGCGTTCCACTAAAATTCGGATTAAAATTGGAAAACAGTAATTATGATCTAAGTATTCGCTTACTCGTGTATAACATAGAGGAAAACGATGATTTCGACTGGCCTTTTAGGGCTGATGTGACCATTCGGATCGCTCATAAATTTTGTAGAAGTAAATGTCTGGCTTTATCTAATACTTGCACCATCAATGAACCAAGAAACAAAAGATATTACAACACTTTTCCATTTATATTTCCGAAGGTCGATATTGATAATTTAGAAATACCTACGAACGAATCGGTTTGTGTTGTCGAATGCCAAATAAACATTATCTAGATAAATTTATTATTCGATGAGCTTCACATTACTTTTTATCAAATGTTTTTTGTACTTTGCTTTGTTACTTTGATAATAATATTAATTTTTTAATTATATTAATAAATATTGTAAATCATGGTATTTGAACTGGTTGTACTTGAAGTATGAACAAGTGGTACGCAAAAGGAGTCTGGAAAATTTGAAAATAATATTTATACTTTTCTTTCAAAATATCGTGTCAAAATAACAATGAATGATGAATAATCAGTACCTTGCCTTCAGTTGTGGTACGTTTGGACGCTTGTAGCTGGTGGCTACCGGATTTCAATCACATAATCACAGATTTTGGACTAGAAAACTGGTAAGCGTTCTCCAATCCATGATTTACGTAACAATGGATTGCGTTGAGACCACATCACTTTTATAATTCAAAATCTCATTGTTTCTAAACTTATTCGATCCTAGGCGAATCTGGCGTCTGACGCTTTCTGATAGTTCATATATTTAAACCTGAGTAACATGCTAGTGTTCATGTTGCGAAACAGACAAATCGGCAACGTTGGTTCACAGAAAGTGCAAATCTCATAGATCTAGCGTCAGTCAGTTATGAATGTAGGTAACCGTAATGAAAACTGGATACCTGAATCGAATTCTTGATATGATTCTTCACATTCAACATTTTAAGAACTAAATATCTTTCAATGAAATCTGTTAAGAGCGGATCCAAGGAATAAGGTGGGGGGAATTTTTTGATTAATAAAATTATGGGAGTCCGAATTAAGTATTTTATTTTAAAAACATATAAAACGTTTAATAAAACATTGATGTTTATTAAAAGATTGCAAAAAGCTTTTTGCAAAAGGCCGACGCATCTGTATCCACAGAACTTTAAATAATTTACACAAATACAAAGATATTTTAATAACAAATTTGAAATTATTTTCTGTAAAAGTTTTATAAATTTAAACTGCATTAATTTGCAAAATAAAGTCATTTCTAAATAGTTTCACTTGGCGAAAGGTCGCAAATTCTAAAGAATAATTATGATTATCAAACAAATTAAGAAAAATACCTATTTTAAAGAAATATAAATACTTACATTAATGTACTATCTTATTTGTAATTATTCAACACAAATGCCCAACAACTGGTATACAAAATAATTAGTGTTATTATTATAATGTAATATTCGTAGAATAAACTTTAAAAATTGAGTAAAGACCATTAAACGGAACTTATTCGTGCAAAAACTTTGCTCTTGACTTCTAGGAGGAAGATTCTTCTATAATTATCCAGACCAAGTAATAATTTTCCTTGAAGCGTGTTGCAACTTTTGCACTCCTCCAATCCGTTGGGAACTAATGACCATCTGATCGCAGAGCGGCAGTTTGAGCGCGGCAGCCATGCCTAGAGTTCAACAACTCGTATCCTTTTCTCGTTTCAGATTCGTGATTTCCGCGTAATAAATATATTCTATTTAGATATTTAATTTTATAAGCAAACAACACATAATGTTTCCAATAAACAAGAACCGCAGTCAACATAATCACCAAGAAACAAATATCTATCAGTTGATGATTTTCCACAATTTTGAAATATTCTCATTAAATCATACCATTGACAAGGAATGAATCCACAAATTTTAGTAGGTACTGTTATTTCGTCAATTTCTTTGATATGCAATTTCTGATCGGGAATTCTTTCATGATTATCTTCAAATGTCGTTATAAAATAATCCACATTAAAAATATAGTCAAATGGTAAAGTTATCTGTTCTTTTAAATTAGATATTCAATTTCAGTCAAGGAAGATTATATTTAACCGTATTTAAAAATCAATAATCATTAGCAATCTTTTTGGTTAACACAATTCTATATAAACAGATGCATTAAAACATTCCAAGAATAATGAATTGTAATCACAATTTTCAATTAATAACTACAATTCATAAGTTACATTTTTATATATACAACTTCAAACTTTTTATTAGGTGTATAACTTAGTTTTTTGGATTTTGTAAGAGATGGTGTAACCTTTGTAATAAGCATTATTTTACAGTCGTATGTACAGATTTTTAAAGTGCTGAAATCGAGGAATTAAAATTAAGTAGGTCATTGACCTTAAATGCGTCATAAACATATTTTTAATCACGTTTTATCATGACAACTTTCATACCAACAAAACAGCATTTGCGGGAAGCACTACTGTTTTGCTTTAATCAAAAGAAAAAAGCTGCAGACAGTTTTCGGCTTCTTGAACAAACTTATAGTCAATATGCACCAACTCAACAGACTTGCGAGAACTGGAATAAACGTTTCAAAAGTGAAGATTTCGACGTAAGAAACAAAGAGCGTTCTGGTCAACTAAAAAGATTCGAAGATGAAGATTTGGAATCATTACTGAAGGAAGATTCTACTTGCAAAACAGTTAAATGTTATTCAAGCAGCCATAAGGATTCAAAAAGAAGGAAAATGTATACCACATGAATTGAATTAAGCCAAAATTGAAAGTCGTTTACTGATATTCAATTCATTGCTTACAAGACAATGAAGATGGTCGTTTTTGCATAATATTGTGACTGGAGATGAAAAATGGATTTATTATGTTAACTCTAAACGCAAGAAATCGTGGGTTCATCTAGGCGAACCGTCCACATCAACAGCAAAAAGAAATATTCATGGAAGAAAGGTTTTGTTGTGCATTTGGTGGGATCAGAAAGGTGTACTGTACTATGAGCTGCTGAATTCGAATGAAACTGTTAATGCAAAACGTTACCAACAACAGTTAATGAAATTGAACGATGCATTGAAGGAAAAACGTCCTATTCCAGCCAGCAAACAGCGCACAGTGATTTTGCTCCATGACAATGCTCGGCCACATGTCGCAAAACATGTAAAAAACACGTTGGAAGCACTTAAATGGGAAATTCTACCGCATGCTGCCTATTCACCAGATTGTGCCCCATCAGATTATCATCTGTTCCGATCAATGCAAAGCGCTCTTCGGGACCAGCACTTCAGAAACCAGGAACATATAAAAAATGGTTGGAACAATGGATCGCATCAAAAGACCAAAACTTTTTTTCGATGGAATTCATAATTTGCCTGAAAGATGGTCGAAAGTCATAATTAACGATGGTAAATATTTTGATTAGAATAAAACTTATTATGTCATATAAATAAACTTGTCTGTTCTGCAAAAAAATCCAAAAAACTAAGTTATACACCTAATAATTTAATTAATTTACTTTTTTTCTAAAAATTTTATAAATTTACATTTATAAAAAACTAAATTAACTAATACACAAACAATGCCAAATCTTAAATAATAATTACAAATTTCAATTTATAACTAATTCTTTTTTAAATTTACATTTTTCCATTTACAAACTCAAAAACTTTTTAATTTAATTAATTTACATTTTTTCTAAAATTTATAAATTTATATTTACAAAAAACTCAATTAACCAATACACAAATTTCTCAAACTTTTTAATTTTTTTTGTAATTTTAGCTTTTATATTCTCAAACACCATCCCTGTTTCAAATCATCTCAAAATCGAGCTTCAGTTTGTCAATAAGGGTTTGCCCGCCCCCCTTTTAAACGTCTGCAATCACCCCATTCGAGCCGGTTCCTTCCCATTACTCTTTTATATGGCGAGCCGTACCTCTTCTGTGTTCGGCGGGTCTTTACCGATAAAACTTTCCTCAGGGAAGAGTTATATCCGCCCCCTCAAGTGAGAACGCTTCAAAAAGCTTCTGATAATTACAGGCCATTTGACTTTTAGAGACTGATGGCCCAAGCATAAATAGCGTTTGCATTTCGGTTTAGGCATTCCATAGCATACAGAATTCTAGAAAAGCCACACCTTTCTTCTTGAAACTTCCGACATTTAAACTTTGTTCAATCTCATTACTGAGATTGACCTGTCTTTCTTGCTTCCATTTACAAATGGAACTGGTCACTTTGTTTTGTGCGGGGCTCTTCCACTGTAAATTTTCTGCGGAAGGGTGAAATGACCGTTAACCAGACAATTCCGACACACGTACTATTCGACACAAATTTTTTAATTCTACACATTTATTAATTCGACATACTTTTCATTCAATTCGAAAATATTTTTAATTCAATTTGCAAAAGTTGATTAAAAGACAATAAGACAATTCGACATATTTTTCATTCGACAATAAGACAATTCGACACAAATTAAAAAGCAAAAGTTAATTCGACAATAAGACGACACAAATTTTTTAATTAGACACATTTTTCATTCGACACAGTAAAAGTTAATTTTTAACATTTATTCATTGCAAATTAGCTAGCCAACGCAAGTATTTCAATTTATCATCATTCGATGCATTCAAGTTGTATTCTTGCACAGCCATTGCAATAGCCTTACTCAATGATACATATTTTTTTCTTTACAACCTCAGGGCGACCTGACAGAGCATTTGCCAAAGTCAGTCTGTGACAAGCTATATCTCTTCCAAATCCATCAAGCAAGGTCCAAATACTGGGGTGGCTGCATTGAAATATGACATTAAGAGCATAAATACATATTTTTTCATAAAAATTAATTTTTTCATATTAAATTGATTTTTTATGTATATAAAATATATAAAAATTGAAATCTATCTTCAAAATAATATGGCAAGCTGAATTGTAAACGAATGAATTTTTTAAACATTTGTTCATATTAAATTGATATTTTTATATTAAATACATATTTTTATATTAAATACATATTTTTTCATAAAAATTGATTTTTTTCATATTAAATTGATATTTTTTCATATTAAATACAGAAAAATTCATTAGTCTAACTAAAAATATAGTTTTTGAAACTGTTGTGTTTCAAAAAATGTGTAGTAATAATGAAAATATTTCATTTCATTAATTGGTCGAATAAAAAAAAAGTTTTGAAATAAAAAAAATAATCGAAATTTAAAAATATTGAAATAAAATATTTGTCCCATTAAAAAAATTGATTTCTAACTCCTTTATACATAATTCTTTCACGCTCAAAATATTTTGAATTTCTTTTATTCTAAAATTGTTTGATTTTTTTACAACTTCCTCTTTTCGCTTTTTGTCTTGAATAGACGTTTTGAAACCATCCAACTGAGGCTCACCTCGGGCATTAAACGTTAAAGACTTTTCCAAACATTAAAAATTTTCGACTTTTTCTTTTATCTTGTTCCCAACAATTTTGCATCCATTGTTACACATTATTTCATTTTGAAAATTCTCAATCGATTTTTGTTCTTTTTTTGATATATCGCTTATTACTGCTTCTACAGAAAAGATCCTAAATAGACGAGTTTATCACATATTAAATATACCTGATGTTGGTAAATTTTTTAAAGCAAAGTTAAATTTACAAAACTATCTGCAAACTAAAAAAGCTTTGTATTTTGCTCAGAAATTGTTTCAAGTATTTTAAGGTTATAAAACCTATTTTTGAGTTGTGTGAATTGAAAATGGTTTCAAAGTTGTTATAAAAAGGAGCAACTAATTGAAACTTTGAAAAGATAAATAATTAAGAAAATTAATTTAGCGATAATTTTATTTTTAAAATATTATGTGACTTTTATTCTTTTAACAAAATCTTAATTGCATATTTCCTTCGAATAACCTTCTAATCCTTCTTACCTCCAAATGGTCAAATCGACAATCACCATGAGCAAATCATAAAAAATCGTTCTAAATCAGACCATCAAAACATTCATCAAGACCGAATGTGAAAAGTATATTTATAAACATCAAAACTTCATAGAAAAACTTAGCAAAAAGTTTGTATGAATTAAGTTGACTCTCTTCATGCCAACCAAGAAGGTGCCGGGAAAGTGACTGTTTGAAAAAAGCATCTAAAATATAAAGAATAAAAAAGTTCAAACATTTTTGAGAAGTATTCTAGAATAGATAAAACAGAAACAATTGACAAAGGATTGAATGAGGAAATTACTCTTGATTTGTATGATTATTAGTCCGATAACGACATCGAGATTATAACTAAGGTACCAGAAAATGTATCTGTAGAACCATTGAAGGTCAATACGAACACGTTTAACAATTTCAAAAATTAATGTAAACCTTTCCAACAGAAAGTATATTCAAAAAACGATTTTAGAGATCTAGATCATCCTGGAAATACCAATAATGTTTCTACAGTTGAATTTGATGTACGAACTTAACAAAAAGCCTTGGGACGAGCCTGGAGCGAGTTTGTCCGATTTTTGTTACTTTTCGTTTTAATGAATACAATTGGATCAAATATTGCGAAGCTTCAAACAAATTTCTTCAGATCAAATCCTAAATACATTTACTACTTATAAAAAAGTTTTTGAAGAAGATCTTTTCAAAGAATTTCAAAAGGAAAATCCAAAGCGTATTTCAACATCTGACAGAAAACATGAAAATTTCGAAGAAAGACGATACAAAAAAGATACATTTCCCAATGAAAATAGCGTAAAAAATAAATATTAAAATGATCAAAGTAAAATACAAAATCGCTAAAGACATTATTCACAAACATCGGAAAACAAAAGAAATTTAGAACAATCTTCAAAGAAATTAAAAAAAGAATGTGAAAAGATAAACAAATATGAAGAATACGATAACGATACATATCAGGATAATGAGAAATTAAAATCATCAGAATTCCGATACAAAAGAGAGACAAAAGAATAATGAAATGAGAGTTATGAAAGAAATGATAGAAGAAAAAAAATTATTATGATGAAAGAAAATACGCTAATGAATTATATAATAACAATATAAAAGAAAGAAGAAACAATTATGATGCTTTTTACGACAGAAATAAATAGATTCTAACTATGGACACTTAACGACGCAGTAGTCAGACGTGATCCTTTTTCTTTGGTCCCCTGAGACCTATTTCTTGTCATACCTTTTTTATTGAAATAAAATTTTATATCTGATTACAAAAGAAATAATAACAAATAGAATTTTAATAGAATAAAGTCCAAAAAATATAACGAATATGAGAAAAGAAGTCAATTACGAAACACAAATTATCGTTATGATGAAAAGCAAGATCGTTATAGCAATACATATAAAAGAGATTGTTCGACATTGAGTCCAAGAAGAGATTGTGAAAGGAATCACAGCAGAAGATACTGATGAACCTGTGAAAGAACAATTACTTTTATATTGTTGATTTTTTAATAAACGTTTTGCGATTCAATAAAAATAAAATCTTTATTCGTATTACTTAAATATAATTTGATAAATCTTTTAAACAAGCAAAACATTTTAACAATATGAAAAATCATTTTCTAAAAAATAATATTTACAATAATAAATAAATAAATAATAAGTTAGAAATAGAAATAGAAATCTATTTATTCATAATTTTTCTCCGATTACCATATTTTTAGAAGACTTTATGGACGAAGTAAATTATGAATATTATAAAATTAATTTAATTTGTTGAAGTCAGATGGATCTGATCTATTATCCTATAATTTCTCCGGAAATCGAAGTTACACACCCTTCAATCTGATTTTGTTATTCGAGGAGTTCGATATTTTTCATGTTGATCTATGAAGGGAACTTTAGTATAAGAAGGTATGCAATAAATAAAAAGTTGGTATAGTAAAATATAAAAGCTGATTTAAATTTCATATGTTTTTGATGACGGTTATATCATCATTATTAATTGCCCTTGTGAGGTGCTGGCCAATTTTAGTTTTTGTGAAAATTTTGAAAAAAAATATTTTAAAATAAATTCCTCGTACTACAATTTTGAAAAAAAACCTTTTTTTGCAAATTAAAACAAAATTAATTTTATATTACTGTAAGTAGCGTTTATGTCACTTTCATTTTTATCAAATTCATAACTCATAATTTAACACTACAATTTATTTATAAATGATTTTCTTATCATTTTTAATTTTAAGATATTCAATAGATACATTAATAACATATTTCTTATTTTTAAATACCTATTTAATTTTTTTGTGATTTTCTTTTCTTATATCATTTTTAATTTTTAAAATATTTAAAAACATATTTTATTTTTAAATAAATAATATTTTATTTTTTTAATAGTTGCTTTATTATATCATTTTTAATTTTGAAATATATTATTAGCATATTAACATTAAAATATTTTAACTTTTAAATTAAAAAAATAATAAATTATTATTAATAATAAAAAATTACAATAAAATATTAAATAAATTGAACTTTAAAATTTAAATAAAAGTATATATAAAATTATTAATTTAAAAATATTAAAATCTAAAGACTTTAATTTTGTAATGTCGTGTTAAAATAATAATTACTGAATAAATGAACGTATTTCTACTACTATCATATTTTTTATCGTTTAATAGATTTTATATCATTTATTATATAATATAATTTACAGTATTATTTATTACTAAATTAAAAATTAAAACTAAGAAACATTATAATTGAAAACAATATTATTCTTACCAGAAACGTGCATCTATTTAATATTTTGGACCGAAAATAATTGCAAATTTTAGTTTTGTGAAATTGAATTAACGTTGATAAAAAATTAAAGAAATAAAAATAGTTCAATTAATCTTTTAGTTCATTTTTTAAATAAAAAGTAAATGATGATTGTTGTATTCGATTGATTGGTCTTTGTTAATGAAGGCATCGTGGACAATTTGGTTGTTGAACAGGGGGATGATGACAGCAGCAATCATTGAGAATGCGAGATTGTTCACATCTCCGACACGCGAGTGTTCGCATCGATTTCCCGCGAATCAAATTGAAGGAACTGTGACCGGCATTATTGATTGAAAAATTACCATTTTCATGGATTTGAATGACGCATTTGGAAATGTATGAAATCGAATTTTTGTAAAATTTTAATCGTACAATCTAAAAACCGGTTTTTGGTAATGAAGAAAAAACAATTTCATTCCTTTTAAAAAAATATTTTTAAATAAATTCGTCGTACTACAATTTTGAAAAAAAAACTTTTTTGCAAATTAAAACAAAAGTAATTTTATAATACAATTAAATAGTGTTTAATATTTATTAAAACGGGTAATGATGACACTAACGTGTCCTCTCTCCTTACCTACATAACAATGGATGCTCTCTTGTAAAAACTCTGAAGAGGCTCTCTTTCAAAACAGTAAAATTTGTAATTTAAATTTTGAGAGATTTTAAGTCTAAATTTCCTAGAAAAGTCTGAAGTTTTTATAATTTCTTTTCTGTGTAGGTGTTAACGCAATTTGGACAGGAACACTGCCGGTGACAAAACTGTCTTCAAGCTGTTCCTTTTTTGTTTTTAAGTAGTCTAAATTTGGATATATTATTCATTTGTTTTAAATGAATGTGCAATGTTCATATGGGGGTTCATGCATAATTGATTTTAGAATTGCTTTTTCGTATCAACCAGAAAATTAGCATTCATTCTTTTTTTGCTTTTTCCATATGCTAGTTGAGTAAGATATTGATTCGGATATTTTTTTTTCATTTTATTTTATATTTTCAGTAATATTTTGGTAATTTAATTTTTCTTTTTCCTTTTAATATTTTATACATTTGGTATTTCATTAAACTTGTTATTGTCAAGTATATTTTATATATGTTATATTTGGAAATATCAGTTTAGCTTTATTATTTTTTGTCATCCTTATTTGTTACTTTAGATCATCATTTGTGAATTTTACCATTTCTCAATAAATCCCGAAATAACAAAAATGTCATCAAATTATTAAAAATGGATTTAATTTAAATTTTACCAAAAAATTAATTAACTTAATTTTAATTGTGAAATTAAAAATATGAACTTATCAAATGATTATTTTAATTATGTTCGAATAGTCAATCACTTTAAATTTAAATAAAAAATACCAACTTCCATCTGGGTGGGAGAATCACCATTCTAAATTAAACATACTTAAATCAACATACAGCATCCATACATTTACACATTCAAACAATTTAAAATATTCCTCACATAGTGGAATTATGATTTTGTGTTATTATCCTTCGTGAGTGTGATGAAGATTTGTGAATGGTGTTTATTCTATGTTGTGTTTGCTATATTTTTTTAGGATTGTTTCTCCTACGCAGATGGAATATTTACATTTTAAATATTTTGAACCGTCGAATTATTCAGACAATTTAAAAATGTAAGTATTAACTTTAAAATTAAATATATATTTATAATCAATAATAATAATATTCAATAATAACAATAATAATCAATAATAACAATAACAAGTATAACAATATTTTCTTCATTAGTAATTGTCAATTTGTTCAATGAAAGAAGAGTTTTTTTTACTTAGAATAAACTTTAATTTATGATATATTTTGTTTGATGAACTTTAGCTATCTCTCTGACAACTTAACATTTTTACACTAGTCAAAAGTAGGATCCTTTTCGGTCAAAAACTGAGTTAAGTGAGATTTTATAGCGTCATCATCATTGAAACTTTTACCACGAATGGAGTTGTCCAGGGATCGAAATAAGTGGTAATTCAACGGTGCGACATTAGGGCTATATGGTTGGTGAAACATCAATTTTCAATTGATATCAATCAATTTGTGCCGAGTGGCCAAAAATACGTGAGGCCTTGCAATATATTAGTTAAAAATAAAACTTTTATGATTGACAAATTCTGGTCGCTTTTCCTCGATCGCTTAATTCAATTTGTCATGTTTCCGACAGTAGAACTACAAATTAATGTTGCTCCGGGATACATGAAAAAAAAGATCAAATGAACCGACTACAATATTTATTGTTCAAATAAAATCCAAATGAACCCCGATTCGATTGAAGACATTTTGTTGCTCCGGTTCTGTTTTGAATTTGCCCCTTCGTCATATTTATGCTTTTAGCTCATTCAAACAATGCATTTTTTATTGTTTTCTTTAATTTAATTTCTGTACTCTTTTGATTTGTGATTAAGAGAAATTCTCTGTCTGACTAATTTATACATTTCTCCGTGAATTTTTTAGGAAAGTGTGCTTCGATAATTTAGTTAATTTTTTGAAAAGAACATTGGAAAAACTTGAATAATATTTACATTTGTAAAATTCTGAATAATTTAATTATTGGTAGGAAAATTAAAGCGCTATAAATGGTTTGATTCTCTGGAAGCAACTCAAAATACTACCGAACTTTCAATACCAAACAAATAGTCAGTAAAATTTTCGTTTGATGAAAATAACTGAAATCGGCAATTACTTAGATGCCAACCCAATAATGTATTTAAAATAAATTAGAAAACTTTTGAAAATAATTCAAAAAATTAAAAAATAATGGCAAATTATGTTTATAAACAAAAACACGCCATTTGTAAAATTTATTTTTTATGACAATTAATTTCGACGGTATAACCGTCATCGTCAGGTCTCAAGAAAGAAATGAATTATAATTCTGTTTATATAGGCAAGCAGTGATTATGTCATCAATGGATTATTATGTCATCTAAACACGCTTAATAGGGTTTTCGAAAGACCCGTTTGCACATTAATCTTAGGATCTAAAGATCTGATATAAAGTGCTTCACAGGCCACCCTCTCCCAATAGTTTTTAAAACGAGAACACAGAATTTTAAAATCACTTATGTTTATGTTTTCATTTTAAAATTTTCATATGAAAACATAAACATAAATGATTTTAAAATTCTGTGTTCTCGTTTTAAAAACTATTGGGAGAGGGTGGCCTGTGAAGCACTTTATATCAGATCTTTAGATCCTAAGATTAATGTGCAAACGGGTCTTTCGAAAACCCTATTAAGCGTGTTTAGATGACATAATAATCCATTGATGACACAATCACTGCTTGCCTATATAAGCAGATTTATAATTCATTTCTTTCTTGAGACCTGACGATGACGGTTATACCGTCGAAATTAATTGTCATAAAAAATAAATTTTACAAATGGCGTGTTTTTGTTTTGAAAATAAATTTAAATTATTTTGTAATTTAAATTGTTAATTAGATGATAATTTAAATTTGATAGAATTATTAGAGGTTTAGAAATAGAATTAAAATTTATGAATTAAAAACGATATCTAGTCACGGAATTTTAATCAACAGACAACAATTTATCAATATACACGATTCTGGAATGTATTTGAAATGTTTTTATACATTTAGTATAAAATGTTTTTATACATTTTTGTATTAAGTTGTCTTTAGTTTTTGTTATAGAATCCTCTTACAATTATAATTTAATATTTAAAGAAAATTCAATTATCAACTTATTAAAATTATTTTTGTTTAAATAATTTGATTGAAGACAACAATAAAAATTTGAATTCTCGTTTTTCAGTCTTGCGATATTTATAATAACACTACTCGACGAATTCGAACCTTAATGTATAAAAACATTTCAAATACATTCCAGAATCGTGCATATTGATAAATTGTTGTCTGTTGATTAAAATTATTCTTTAAAATCTGAACAAAACATATAAATTGATTCCAAATAGAATTTCATCAACAGCACAATATTCCACATTTGCATGTAGAAGTATGCATAATAATGAGAGAAAATAACAAAATCATTTCAAACATTTCTCTATACTATAAACTATACATTTATGTTTTAACTCCTCTTTGTCTTAATTTCAGTAGAATCTACTAGGAAAGCTAAATCTAAAAACCAATCAATATAACGTAATTCTTGGATTGAATTTCAGATTTTAAAGTAGCAGTGCCATGTATATTGCTTTATTATTCTTATTATTATTCTTTATTATTCTTATTATCACAATTGTTCTAGAGGTAATTCGTGTTGCGATACCAATAAATGTATTGAAAATTAAATTAAAGTTCTTAATTAGGTGACCAATGAGATTCCAAATATCATAGGTCCAGAGATATACGACAGATCCGAGTCAAAGATAAAGGAATTCTTAAAGAGCTTTGGCAGATATGGGAAGCAATAAACATACGAGAACGCACTGGGATACCTGGGAAGTAAAATGAGGGTTGCGTTCGCAACATAAAATAATATTCTGAAGATAATGATTGTTCGACCTCATTAAAAAGAAAAATAATAATTTAGTTTTTCTTTCAAATTCTAAATTCGATTTCGTTAAAAATGATTTTCGTTAAAAAAGAACTATACCTTAAGTAAAAAAATAAATTAAATGATAAATGTAAAGGCCTGACACCAAATAAAAAATAAGAGTAATTATATTTTTAATTTTAAGAAGGGTCAAATGTTGTTTATTTTTCTTTGACGTTGTGTTTTTTTTTATTTTTATTTTTTTGTGTATTTTTACCCTTTTGATTTGGGTATGGTGTTTATTTTTATTTTTTT
>MQRK01204289.1:5577-18171 GCA_001938485.1 Girardia tigrina
AATATTTATAATAATTAAAAACCAATAAATAGATTTAATAAAAAAATAAATAATAATTTCATAGAAACGTTAAATTTATTGTGAAAACTAATAAATAAACTAGTAAATTAGTATGTAATTTTATATATTAATTGAAATAATATTAATTATTATTATTTTATTAATTTTAAAATAAAATATCATTGCTTTAAATATAAAAAATAATATAAATATTTATAATAATTAGACTTTAGGACCAAATGAAAATATAACTTTCCTTAAAAAAGGAATAAATGAAAACTACTGAAAATAGAATTTTACTCGAAAGTTCCTTGAAAATATTTGTTTAAAAAACTAAATTTGTAGTAATTATATTGTTGAGTTATTGTATGTGTGAATAAAGGTGTGATTTCATTATATGTTAGATAAGAAAGGTGTGCAGTCTTTCGATGCATCGTTTAACGATGAAGGTTTTTCAATCCATCGTTAACGATGAAGGTTTTTCGATGCATCGACCATATTTAACGATGTACAATACGATGTGTCGCTCCCTAGTTTTCATATTAATAAATATTAGTGTTAAAAATGAATTCTGATATTGATGTTGCAACCACTTCTCAAATGGCCTCACGGGACATTTCGACGCCAGAAATTAATTTTTATTAAATTTTTAAAAATTTTATAAATTAGTATTATTAGAAATAATTTATTATAAATTAGGAATTTTAAGAATAAAGTGACATAAAATTTTATAAATTACGATTGGGAATTAAACTAAATGATTTGTTATGAATTAGGATTTTTGGTAATAAAATGAAATAATTTTTAGGATTGATAGGCATTAAATGAAATAAAATTTTTATATTTGAATGATGCAACTTTTATACTTTCTAATTGAACACCAAATATTTTGCTTTCAAAAATTCTGTTCTAGAAAATTTGTTTTAAGAATTTTTTTTAGAAATTTCAGATGAGAAATTCTTGTTTTAGAAAATTTGGTTTTAGAAGTGCTTTAGGAGCAAAAGAAAATGTATTTTCCATTTTCGCAAAATTTCATGCAGCTGTCTGTTTTCAAAGGCTGTTAAACATAAATTAAAAGACCCAACTTTCTAAAAATAGAGAAATTGTCAGAAGGAATTGATAGAAGGTGAAAAGTAATGCCATTCTAGTTACAACATGGGAAATTATTGAGCCCCTCGTATAAATAAAAACTTTGAATAAAAAATATTATTGATTTATTTTAATAAATAATAAAAATTGATATATTTTAATAAAAATTCAATTAATTTTATTCTCAAAATCATAATATTCCCAAAAATCCTAATTTATGAAAAATTATTTCATTTTGGGTCTAATAATACTAATTTATAAAATTTAATAAAACCATTTTTTCATTTTATCTATTATCGTCTAAATCAAAACAGTTGCACAAATTTATTTTTCAATAAAACTCTGCTTCTACGATCCACCAATTTAAACAAATGAAAGTTTATTTTCCTCGTATTACATTTATTAATCCTAATTTTAAAATATTATTTAGTTTAATTCCCAAAAATCCTAATTTATATAAATTTATGTCACTTTATTCCTAAAAATCCTAATTTATGATAAATTATTTCAATTTATTCCCAAAAATCTTAATTTGTGAAAAATTATTTCATTTTAAGTCTAATAATACTAATTAATAAAATTTAGTAAAAATTAATTTCTGGTGTCGAAATGTCCCTTACAAATTTGAAGTTATTTTTATTTATTTTCAATTTTCAAATTTATTTATGCCAATTTCAAATATTTAAATTTTATTTAATTAAATTAAAGTAAAAAAAATAAATAACATTAGAAACTTGAATTTATTATTACTTAAATTTTCAAAAAGTGCGTCGCTAAAAAGTCCTGATCCCAAAAATTTGTTTAATATTATTAAATTAAGAATTTTTCATATTATATTTAGAATTTAGATTTAAAAGTCAGAATTTTCAATATAGAATTGAGAAATTTTCATATTAAATTCAGAATTTTCGATTTAAAATTCAGAATTTGCAATATTGAATTGAAAATTTTCCATTTTTAATTCACAATTTTTCATATTAATTTGAATTTTTTGAAAATATTCTATGAAAATATTTTTGCCAATGTCGTGAATTTGGAACTTATACAAATTCGGTATAAAAATTAACTCTGTCCGGGAATTATAATTTTATATTAAAATTTAAATAATACTTGGTTTGATTTAATACATAATTAATTAAAATATTAATTTTAGGAGTTTAATTTGAAATTAAACACAACAATGTGCAAATATCCTTGGCTCTCATCCAAACATCAGATGCTTTACTTTAATGATCAATGTAAACTAAACTTGGATTTTGTTTTGGGTGGCTGTTTCAGTATTTTTATATCATTTGCAAATATTTTGGTGATATTAATCATAGGCTTTTGTGTATTCAAGGTTTTTTTAATACTTTATTGTGATAATTCATTTTTAAAGAATTTTTTATTATCAATATTTATAAATATACTAAATGATAAAAGAATATCTGAAAAGTTATAATTTATAATTCTACGAATCTAAATATGGTTCCCAAGATAAAACGTATTAGCATAAAACAATAACTTTATAGCATTGATTTTTATATTTCTTAACTTGATCCAAGTTGACTGAGCTGATATTTCTCATATTTCTTTTTCTCTAGTTCATTCGTTCTGTCAACCTAGTAGTGGCAGATATCATTTATGTCCTTGATGTTAATCAACTCTCGGATTCAAATGTGTTGCAATAGCATTCAGTAAGTGTTTCAGAACCCTAGTCACATTTTCTGACATATTTGACTGGAATTTCACTAATTTCAGTATCACTTCCAGTTTTTTCTGGTCCTTTAATTTTTTTTATATTAAACCTCCGTCGTACTAGATGTTCCCATAAAGTGCGGGTTCTGAGTTTATGTGTGTTCTTGAATACTGAAATAAGTCACTCATGTTTAGTTACTGGGTCCGTTATCAGCTTGAACTTATGAAAGTCTTACTTTATCGCTAAATTTGTAAACCTTTTTTCCACATATATTTCGCTAATATTAATGTGGTTTGTAACTGACATTAATATCTTCTTATCCAAGCAGAGTCTTCATCAGCTGTCCAAATAACCACATTTTCATTAATATCTATTTACCTCTTGTAGGATCTCCATCCATCCTCAACATATGACTGATTTCATTTATCATTTTTAATATCTCTTTCAACACGTTTTCATCCAAACCTATCTTGTACTTTGATGTGAATCTCTGATTATATGCACTAGCAACTCGTAACCATCCCTTAACTGGTACACGACCTATCCACTCCCATGTGATTCATGTAGTTCTTTTTCGTTGCTTTCACAAGATCTCTAGGTACAAGGTCTTGATCTCCTCCACTGAAAATCGTTTTTCGTATAAAGTCCAAACAACCTCACATTTTATCTAGGCCAATTCATTCTAACGGTTTACAACCTAAATCAAACGGCTGAAAGATTCTTGCCACATCTTCTGCATTACAAGAGCTTTTACAATAAACACATCATCAATGTATCCTGACGCAGAAATCGTTTGCTCCTCATTGAGTATGTTTTCAACTGTATTAGACATGAAAGGCCAAACCCTAGCCTTAATTAGGTCATTCCACATGACTTTCTGATACTTCCACAGATTTACGGCTAATTTTCTCCACTTTTGCTTTCGTAACTGACACAAGAAAAGTTTTTGAGATCTGCACGGCCAAGCATAGGTCTGTTTTTCAGTTGTGTTGTATACTTTTTCGATGTTGTCAATTTTCTTGTTAAGTAGATGATTGGATAGCATTTCTCAGTTAATATAACTCCTAATGTACGGTTAAATGCATCAGTTGTGAGTGTTATTAGTTTGGAGGATTTATAAGGTTTATAAGGAGGATTATACGGGTTCTGGCTACAGTAACTTGTTCAAATTAACAAAGCATCTTTCATGTTCTTTGTGTCATACGAATATGTTGAAATGTTTTCAATCAAACTGAAATACTAATTGGCTAATCTAAAAAACTCTTTCTATTCCTTTGCTGTCCATGGATCTACTAAAATTATTGATTTTGTCTAAAAACTTGTTATAGTGTTGAATTTCATGCTTCGTAATCTTGAAAACCAAGAAGGAAATTTCATAAGTGAGAATGGCAAATTTCTCCATATTGATTGACATTCCAATGTATTTTATTTCTTGCACAACTTTATCAAATTTTTCCAGGCGTTTAGGGCTTACAGTATCCATGAGCTTGATATACAATAACACCTGACATATCTCCTAAAATTTTTTTCCTTTGAGCTTGGAAAAATGGCTAACGCTGACTTTATCATATATAAATAAGTTTGGTGAATTCATATAATCCACAATGAATGTTTATGACTATGATTTATCTGGAATCTTTATCCAAATATATTTGTGAATGTGTTACATATAAATCCATTTTCGAAAACGTTGTCATCCATGACATTTTGGTAAAAGCCGTTTAAAAATTATGTAGTAGATTAGAGTAACATTTTTTTTGGTTCACACCTACTCCGTAATATACACATATACGTATTTATTCATTAGCTTTCTTAATAGCCTCTATTGAAAAGACTCATGCACTCCCTTCTTCTGCTTTTGATATTTCTTCTGCTTTTTTCCCTTTGCTTGATTTCTTGGATAACTGACGGCTTCAGGCGAATAGGCTTTTAACTTGATTCCAAATAACATAATCTCGATATATTTTTAAAACGAATTCTTGCTTCCCTAACTTTTCATACATAATCGAATTAATTAAGACGTTTGATTTTTAAGGATTAATAATATTTAGTTCTAATGAGACCATGTGATTTCACCGTTTAAGATACAAAAAATTTACAAGTTCTAATTTCTTGGATATTTCAGTACAAACTTTCAGTTCTTCGATTACATTTATATTTAATCCATCAAACATGATTAAGCATTAATTTTATTCTTTGATTTTGGTATGCAAAGTTTTACTGATTCTCCAGTATCAAGTTGCATAGGAAAGGTAGCATTTTGACTTTCATTTTTTATATGAATGGCATAACATTAGAACCTCCTGTTATGTTCCATAAAATTTGTTGTGGAACTTATGGGGAAGCAAAATGATTTATCTGTTTGCTTTTATTGCACTTTTTTGCCGTATACCAGACATCGACGAGGAACACAAATTTTACCACAATAATTGCAAAACTTTTATTTGCTTTTCTCTGTATTTGTATCGATCATTTTCCCTGAGTTGGTTGAATTTTTCAATTTGTTCCATGTTCTTGATAAATTCTTATGTGATTCGTTTGGTTTGCTCTAAGGACTCTTTTTTTATCTCATTGGAATTCAATCCAGAGATTCATTTATTTAAAATCTTCTTTATTTAAGTCGTCAAATTCACGATGTTCGCCTTCCTGCTTAGACGCGTTTGACAAAGATAATATTATTTAGCCCTTTCAGCGCTCATCAGTCTTTTTAGAAGCAATGTGATCCATAAAAGCATGTTTGATATCTTCTAATTCACTTCACAGAATTTTTTTGGCTGGATCAAATTTTTTATTTTTTAGAGATCTCCAATCACATTCCGTTAACAAAAAATTTATTCGATACATGGATAATCTTTCAATTTTGTGGAGCGACATTTTGCTTCAAAGTATATTAACCACAATTCCGCTTTATCTGCATTTTCTGGATTTAGTTCATAGATTCATTTGAACCCAGAGCTCTCCGCCATTAAAGTGACACAGAAAGAATAACCCTATTAAAGCTTTTATTTCGTACATTCAATGAAAGCAACCGCTTTAGCTGCTTATTGAAACAAACTCTGGTAATACTCAGATACACCATAATTTAAATTTGGAACATATGTTTGTTAGTTATTCATAATATTGGGTTGGCCAAAAAGTTATTGCGTTTTTTACTAAAATATTTATTATCAAAAAATGACATGGATGCCCAAATATTTTTACACGATATACTGTCCATTATTTACAATCACTTTCTTCCATCTTTCCGGTAGCTTCATTTTTTCTGATTCATAAAAACCTTTGCCTTTGTCAGCAAAAAAAGCCGTCTAGGAACGATTTGATGTTATCATCACTGGCGAATGTTTTTTGTTTAAGGAATTCTGCAGTGATCTAAATAAGTGAAAATCCGATGGGGCCAAGTCTGGAGAATATGGTGGGTGCGGCAAAACCTCCCAACCCAGTGATAAGAAATTCTGGCGAGTGGTCAAACTTGTATGCGGTCTTGCGTTATCATGCTGAGTTATAACTTCTTTTCGATTTGCCAATTCACGACGTTCCTGTTAAATTGAATGAGCCAATTTCTCCACCTGACCCCAATATCTGTTTAAATTGATGGTTTTATTCCTCGGAAGGAGTTCAAAAAACACAATTCCTTGAAAATCCCACCAGACGGAAAGCATAACCTTCTTTTGGTGAATTTCCGCTTTTGGGATCGTTTTGGCAGGCTCACCACGTTTTGTCCATGATCGTCGGTGTTTCACATTGTTGTAAACAATCCATTTTTCGTCACCCGTAATCAAGCATTTTAAAAATGGATCACTTTGTTCTCGCTTCAAAAGGGAATCGCAAATGTCTATACGTTTCACCAAATTAATTTCTTTCAGTTCATGTGGTAACCACATATCGAGTTTACTGACGAATCCAAGTTTCTTTAAATGACTTCCAACACTTGAATTTGATATTTCCAGAGTCTCTGCAACTTCTCTTGTCGTCATATGTGATTAGATTTGATCAGTGCTGTTATTTTGTCGCCATCAACTTCAATTGGTCGACCGGAGCGTGGTACATCTTTCAGATGAAATTTTTCAGAACGAAATTTAGAAAACCAGTATTGACACTGTCGAAGTTTTAAGGATTCACTACCATATACAAAACATATCTTCTTATGAGCTTGCACAGCGGTTTTCCCTTTGCGAAAGTAATGCAACAAAACATGACGAATATGCTCATTTTAATTTTCCATTTCGAATTGACGGTAAAGTAATAAATTAAAACAAAATCACTTAATATTTTGTATACACATAGTCTGAAAATTAAGGTTTCAGAATATATAATTGAATTAAAATTTTATCACATCGTTTTATATTTTCAAGCTTTTTATTAGGACGTACTCTAAAACGCAATGACTTTTTGGCCCACCCAATAATTATAATTATAAAATAAGGAAAATGTAATTTTATTATAAATAAAATTCAAACAAAGTTTCAGATTCATTTTCCTGCATTTTTCTAATGAAAAGGGGGCTTTTTTATTTGGTTTGTCCAAATATGAATGTAAGTATATGTTTATCACACCTCATTATGGCTACTATGTACTTTCAAGGCTCAATAAACTATAAATTTTAGGATAAGTATCGTTAATCTTGATGTGTGCAAGTATAGCAATCCAAGTTCGCTCAAGGTCATTCAAGATTAAATGCTTCAAACTTGAATTAAAGCTTAGGTGATCGAGAGTTTCATGTCAAAGTGGATTTTAGTTATATAGTCATGTTATTAGGTTAAGATCATTTAATATCCTTCATGATGATTCCAGGCCATAGTCTATATCTCAAAAATTAAGTTTTTTTCAGATTGTTGACAAATCAAACAAAATGTGACGTATTTTTTGAAATTTATTTTGAATCTTAATTTTATTTCAAAGCTCAATATTATATCAAAAAATAAGATTTAAACAAATAGTATCAGAAACTTTAAAAAATTGATGTAAGTTTCACATAGCGTCTTATTCTTAAGTCAAAAATATGTTACTAGTAAAATTATTTATTTTCGACTATAGTCTAGTTTATATCACAAGTTTAATCATAATTTATCTATTTGACCCATGTACCTAATTTAATATACCGAAATTGAAATTTCTATTAGTCTTTGAAATTAAGTTGATTGGGAAAACTTTTAGAAAGTTCTAATGTGTAAAAAATTTTATTCCCATTTTAAATTTGATATTTTTTGATTTTCGGATCATAAGTGACAAGTAAGGAAAAAACTTTATTTTTCGATTACTGATTCTTGTGAACGTTAATTTGATATTGTTACAATACAAGCTTCCCACGACTATGACAGTTAACTGTGTATTATAATTAAAACTTAGCATTGACTCACAGGATAGTAATCATAGACTCTGCATCGGGTAGAAATCATTTCATCAATACCAAGTTTTTTGATTCTCTCACACGGCTTCATATACAAGATTGCGAGCTTTCAATGCACGGGCACGCTTCGGCTTCCCTCTGAGAAATGACCAGTCATGTTCCTTGGCTCCATGATTCTGAAAACTTTTTGCTGTATAAACGCACTTAGTACAACGAGGAAATGAGCAGTGAAACACTACCCTATCTGTTATATTATATAGCCGTAAACTCAATATCACACTAGGGATTACTCTTCGGCAGTCCTCATGATGCGAGAGGGTGCGCAGCGTGACTGCAGTACCATGATGCGAGTGGGATTTCTTCGAGTCGGGGGGAAATTTTAATTTTGTCTCACCCGAAAGTCTCTTGAAAAGCCCGGCCCTCGTCATGCTGTCTCCCGTGTCGATCAGAGTGAGAGTGCCAGTGTCTTTGTCAGAGATGATTTCGATCATTAAAGCGCTCCCACAAATATGGAGGATAAATTCGCTGTTAGGTAGACCATTGATATTACCACCCGAACAAGAAAAAGAAGTTAGAAGCAAAGATTTTGATATTTGAATTTTTAAACAGTCGCTCATCTCCTTATACCGTTCAGCCTGAACTTTGTCCGGCCGTAATTTAAAGCCGCATTTTTTCAGTAAGTCATTGTTGATTATCTCTGGGACAGAAACCAACTCGAATCCGTTTCAATCAGAAAACTCTCAGTATAACACAAAAGCGATCTTTCTAGTGACGCGAGATCGCCATTGAAATCGTATGCCCGATTTTCTGCACCAAGCGTAACGTTATCGATGCGCATTTGGCTTAATAATTTTCCAATTTTTGCAGCGATCAATGAGAACTTATTTACATCATTGAATACTTCCCTAACGACTTGTGAATCGATTTCTTTACCGATCAGTGTCATTAGAGAAAGACAAATCGGTAAATCATTTAACAAACTAAAATTATCGTTTTTCAAACTCAAATTACCATTGGCAAACTCAGTTAAACATTCGATATTTTCAAATAATTCAATAACAACTTGTCGTAATGATCACAAAGATTTTTTTCTGTAGAATTCGAATGACATTTCAAATCATCGACATTTCTCGATCGGTGTTTTTACGAACCATCACAAATAGAAATATTCAAAGAAATACCAAAAGTCGCAACGATGTATTTTTCTTCACAATTAAAATTCATTTTTCGCCGAAAATATTTAATTTCATTCAAATTCAATAATTCGATCGATCACAATTCACAAATCATTAAATCAATATTTGGTCATATCAACACTTACATCAAATTGAATCAACAAAACAAATTTATACAAACTAAATCATAATTTTTGAATCCATTAAGCTTTTTTTCTTTTTTCTTTGTAACTGAATTAATTTTTTACATATATTTATTTTTTTTCCTTCAAAGTAATAATTTTTTCTTTTTATTAATTTAATTTGTTTACATAACATATTTTTTTTAATTTATTTAATTTCTTCCTTTTTTACATATAAATTTTTATAACAAATATTTATCATCCACAAATATGATTTTAAAAATAAATTGATCTATCTAAATCAATAATAAAAATAACAGTCTTTCGTACAAATACAAGAAAAGAAATGAAAAACTAAAGATATTATCATGTGAGTTTTCATTGAATTGACCAAATTCTGTTTTATAATGTGGCATTGTTTGAACTAATTTTAAGATGTTGATTTGAAAGTGGTTTTAGGGTTCGATGGCAGAATTCATCAATTCTCGCAATTCATCAAACGAAAAGAATCCATCGAGATATTTATGGAATTTACTTCGTCTTGATCGAAGATCAGGTGACGATGATTTTGATGATATGTTGACAAGCTACATCGGCGAAAACCTCATCAGTTACATCGATATACACTGGTGTATCATGTTCTGCGTTCAAGGTCAAAGGTCCAGTACGTCTTTCTGTTTCTGCTCGTTGTACTAATTGGATTTTCATAGTACCATTACCTTGGATTCATTGGTCAGCTAACAAATGCCGTTGTAGCCATCTATCAGTTTTTAACTTTTGTGGCAGTTCTCCATGAGGCATAAAAATGAACCACCACCTCTCTGTATCGTCGGCGCAGTGACCAGATGCACTTTCTTAATGTGTCTTGTGAGTTACTTCTGCTCAGAAAATTCTATAAAGTGAGAAGGAAATATACAAGCTACTCGTTTGATACACTACTGAAGCATTTTTAGATATTCTTTCTGATACTCGACTACCTCTTTCAATCGCTCAGATATGGTTCCTTTGATCAGGTGTTTTAAATTCCTCATCGTTGCTGAGAAGACCTCTTTTATTTAGACTTTCCCTTTGTTATGACAACTCTGCTGGATCGTTGAATACCCAGAGCACATCGCAAGCAATGTACTCTCTCATCAGTTGCTTTTTCCACCGCTGATTCTGGGATTTGCTGGAGCAATCTCATAGTTTCGAACTTTTTGAACCTCAGTCACACTCTCTATAATTTTTTTTCATAGAATACTATGTGTCTTTTGGCCAGAAACACTTTTGTCCCAGTTGGTCCAATTGCCAAGTCCTTATTCAGGATTCTGTTGAGTTTTGTTTTCTTAAAAGCCGTCCTCGTGCAGGAATTATGGGAACTTGTAACCGTGCAACATCCTTCTCAGGCGTTGTCAAGTATTCATTACTATAATAGACCGCAGGAAAAATGCTAGTCTCAATCAGTTGAGATGGATGAGATGCTAAAGACACTAAATCTAAAGTGCAAATTTTCCTCCAAAATAAATCATGAACAGTTTGTGAATTGCAAACTGATCTAGTTTATAAATATAACTGTTACGGGTGAAACACGTCGTACATTGGAAATACAAATCATAATCTCAGAACACGAATTAAGGGGCATTCAGAACTTATTAGGTCGGATTAGTTTCTTGATCACTTGATGTATTATAAGAATATGATATCGTTTGTTTCTGTTAGTTGTGCTGATATAAATTAGGACTTATAATTGCAAAAATTGTTTATTATCGTAAAATAATAATTTGTATTTCAAACAAATTTTCAACTTTCTTTTAATAATTAATTAGCCGACATCTATTTCAATTAAATTCTTATTAAACTTCTCAAAACTGAAACTTATAAACAATAAATCGATTAAAATTTATTTTAAAATAATACACATTTTAAAATTAAAAAAATTTTTTTACAAAATATTTAACATATTTTCTAATTTAAAATTGATTCAATTTATTTAAAAATTATATTCATTTGAAAATTTAGGTCAGCATTTTATTCTACCATATTAAAAAATAATTAAAACTCAAATTTATTATTTTCAGAAATCATATACTTTAAAATATATTCTTATCAATTATATTATTAATCTTGAAATCCAAATTTAATTTAAAATATTTTTTGATAAATTTAAAAATTATGTTTAAAAATTCTTATCATTTCTAAATTAATTAAAATGGTCAGCGAAAAGAAAATTAACTAACTCCTCATAGTTTCAAAGGATGAATTTTCTTTTCTTTCTATTTACATTCCAAGTGGAATTTACAACCCATGAATTAGCATTCAAAACAGACTAATCAAAGCTGTCTCAGTACTTAAACTCTTAATTAAATAAATAAAAAATAAAATAAATTGTCACTAATATTAAAACATATTTCAATAAAATTGTGCAATAGAGTTAAAACGACAACACACTTAATATGTATTTTAAATCTTCAATTAATATTACATTCCATGAATTAAAACAATCGAATTATATTTAATATTTATTCATGTTACACGCACACATACACACCGCGTCGGAGCTTGGGGGATTTTTACCTCCATCCTGAATACGCATGCCGGTACACATATAATCCTCGAATTGTGTTGGTAAACGCGGTTTTCCTTCATCCGAGTGGATCTGTTGCGTATCTTCTTCACTATTCTCTGTTTCATCTTCATCTCGATTGAATTATACTGTTCTTTCGGTATCAGTTATTTCATTCTCACCATTTTCTACCGTGTTTCCCCGATAGTAAGACACCCCCGATTGTAAGACGTATCGGGAGTTTCAGAAGGGTCAGCTAATATAAGCCGTACCCGAAAGTAAGACATATGTCTTACTTTCGGGGAAACACGGGGATTTGCCTCCAGTGACGTGCGGTACAAAGAGTGGGGCTGGGGGTGCAGGCCGCAACCTGGGGGGGTGCCAGGCCAGTGCCCTCCCCCTCCGACTGAAGAGACAGCGCCGTTTTGATCAGTCTGCCGACAGGTGTCACTGGCTCTGTGTCCTCCCGGAAAAAGGTCAGTGCTGGTCATACATTAACAAGGAGGGGGAGGTGGGGTGTGAAGAGATTGTTAACTGGGTAAAGAATTCTTGGAATAAGATCACTAACACCTGCATTGCAAATGCACTGCGAGCTGGCTACCTGGACAAAGCCTGCTCATTTCAGGACAGTGCCGTTGCTA
>MQRK01204302.1:343-10925 GCA_001938485.1 Girardia tigrina
ATATATATATATATATATATATATATATATATATATATAATACTGTAAACCATGCTGGTATCACATTTTTAAGTTGTTCCAACTGCACTTCAAGCAGTTTTGCATCATTTCACCAGTCAAGAAGTTGGATACGAATCTGGAGCGTAGTTTTCTGATTCCCATCTATTTCAATTTGACAAGGGATAAACCACTACTGATCTTGAGCTTTGTTAACAGCATTTTTATGGGAATTTGATGCGTTTCTTGGATTATCCTCTCCAATATTTCATCAACTATATCAAAATTTCTTGTGGCTTACCTGATTTTTCTTGATCAAAAACATAGGTGCGATTACATTTAAACTCTCTAACCAAATATTTAACAGTTTTTAAAGATTAGGAATCATGCTCGTAAATTAATTGCAAAAGATCGTGGATATTACTGCACGTCTTCTTTTGCAACACAAATAACTCTAAAACGCTGCGATATTCGACTTCTGAAATTATAAAACTGACGAAAATTCTAAATGTAGCAACAAAAAATTTAATGCTTTTGATAAAATATTGGGTTGGCCAAAAAGTCATTGCGTTTTTTATTAAAATATTTATTATCAAAACATGACATGGATGCACAAATATTTTTACACGATATACTATCCATTATTTTCAATCACTTTCTTCCACTTTTCTGGTAGCTTCATTATTCCTGATTCATAAAAATCTTTCATTTGTCAGCAAAAAAGCCGTCTAGGAACGATTTGATGTCGTCATCACTGGCGAATGTTTTTATGTTTAAGGAATTCTGCAGTGAACTAAATAAGTTAAAATCCGATGGGGCCAAGTCTGGAGAATACGGTGGGTGCGGCCAAACCTCCCAACCCAGTGATAAGAGTTTCTGGTGAGTGGTCAAACTTGTACGCGGTCTTGCGTTATCCTGCTGAATTACAACTCCTTTTCGATTTGCCGATTCAGGACGTTTCTGTTGAATTGAATGAGCCAATTTCTTCAGCTGACCACAATATCTGTCTGAATTGATTGTTTCATTCATCGGAAGGAGTTCAAAAAACACAATTCCTTTAAAATCCCATCAGACGGAAAGCATAACCTTCTTTTGGTGAATTTCTGCTTTTGGGATCGTTTTGGCAGACTCACCACGTTTTGTCCATGATTGTCGGCGTTCCACATTGTTGTAAACAATCCATTTTTCGTCACCTATAATCAAGCGCTTAAAAAATGGATCACTTTGTTCTCGCTTTAAAAGGGAATATCACCAAATGAATTTCTTTCAGTTCATGTGGTAACCACATATCGAGTTTACTGAGGAATCCAAGTTTCTTTAAATG
This sequence comes from Girardia tigrina, assembly GCA_001938485.1. NCBI lineage: Eukaryota > Metazoa > Platyhelminthes > Tricladida > Dugesiidae > Girardia > Girardia tigrina. The sequence continues at coordinate 1,665 of MQRK01204302.1, forward strand.
ACTTCCAACACTTGATTTTGATATTTCCAGAGTCTCTGCAACTTCTCTTGTCGTCATATGTTGATTAGATTTGATCAGTGCTGTTATTTTGTTGCCATCAACTTCAATTGGTCGACCGGAGCGTGGTGCATCTTTCAGATGAATTTTTTCTGAACGAAATTTAGAAAACCAGTATTGACACTGTCGAAGTTTTAAGGAGTCATACAAAACATATCTTCTTATGAGCTTGCACAGCGGTTTTCCCTTTGCGAAAATAATGCAACAAAACATGACGAATATGCTCATTTTGATTTTACATTTCGAATTGACGGTAAAGTAATAAATTAAAACAAAATCAATTAATATTTTGTATAAACATAGTCTGAAAATTAAGGTTTCAGAATATATAATTTAAATTTTATCACATCGTTTTATATTTTCAAGCTTTTTATTAGGATGTACTCAAAAACGCAAGGACTTTTTGGCCAACCCAATAAAACTGTTATTAAAACTATAATAAATTTTTTAATAACACAGGAAAACTAATATTTTCTATTACAATTTTTTACCTAAGATCGTTTTCGATATACAATAAGTCCAATTTACTCATTGAAGGCACCATTTAGTAAATCAGGGGTGCTCAAACGGTCTAGTGCTATCGACTGGTCGATCGCAACCAGTTTTAAGTCGATCACGACCAGAATTTGAAGAATGTTTTGGCTTTGAAAGCAAGAATCGTCTCACAGGTAAATTATGATGCAACAATTTATAGGAGCGAAATAACATATATATTGTGTGAGTTTGAAAGACGTTTTTTCTGATTTAGACAATTTAATTGATATTATAACTTTCATCTGTTATCCATTTTCTTGTGCGGATATTGAAAAAATTACTTCGCGAATATCAAAAACATTTAATTTGGACTTATTGTCTGTCGAAAACGAGGTCTTGAAAATTATGTCTGACATACATCTGACAGCCAGAGCAACAGATAACAAATTTTGGGCTTTTTTATGGGAAGAAAAATATCAATGTCTGAAACAAATAACTCTTCAGTTAACATCAATATTTGAATCAACTTATTTGTGCGAGTCTGCTTTTTTTGAAATGAAAATGATTAAATCTAAGTATCGCAATCGACTCAATGACTAACAACTGAATTCATGCTTACGTTTAGCAATTAGTAATTATGAACCATCCTATGAAAAGTATGCAGATAATATTCAGTGTCATTCTTCAGCATCCGAATAGCACTAGTTTTATCTTTACGATTAATAAATCAGTATAACCTTTTATATAATTTGTATTTTATTTTTATCCAATGACTATATTCTAACCCAGGAGTGCTCAAACAGTTGATGATTCAGGAGCGGAACTATAATATCGCCAGTCCCTACAAGGCGAGACGGGTCTACAGCAGCTCATTTTAAAGATCAGAAAGTGCTTTTGCACGAATCGGGAACAAAATTTGTACCAGTCGATCACTTGCCGCTTAATATTTTTATATTCGATCGCCAATGGTTTAAGTCTGAGCACCCCAAAAGTAAATAATAAAGGATTTTCGAAATCGGTCATTGTAAGGTACACCAATAGAGTTTGTTCAAATAGGAAAAAATAACTGCAATAATTTTATAATATGAAAAAGTCCTTCTGTTGATTTTACAAAATAAATTTATTAATAAATATTTTCAGTTGAATGTGTTATTAAATAATTAAAGCTCAAATACAATGTGACTTGTTTTTACAATAGTTATATCAATAGTAAACGAAATCAAGCATCATTTTCTAAATTAATACTGGAAAATAAATCTTTTTCGAGAACATCATTCACCATTGAGTGATTCTCGTTTTTCGTGATTTGCTTCTCGTAAAAGATCTCATCCGAAGCATTCGACTCCAGTTCTGACATGAGATCAATTGATCTGTTCGGATCAACACTTTGTCTGAATTGTTGAGCCAGCACCGTCGTAATATTTTCTTGCTTTTTCCATTTTGTTCGACGATTTTGGAACCAAATTTTAACCTGTTTAATATATTATAATTTATTTTATACTTGATCAAAGTGAAAAAGTCACTGATTTTACACTTATTTTTATATGACATTAATGACATTATCAAGTTGAAGCTTCTCTTTTATGATTAAATATTGAATATCGAAAATTATACTTTTATTAGACGAAATTTATAAAAATCATAATATTATATCTAAAAATAATTTTTTTTCAATATTTTACTTTCCTCTTGATTTCAGAATCCCAGCCGGACCTCTTCATCAACAACATCTTTACCAAAATGTTTATATATTTTATATCAAATAAAATATTCGGAAATTCTAGGTTGTTGCAAAAGAAATGCAGGTTTTTAAACTTTAATTTTAAATGGGTGCAACTAAATTTAGAAACAACTTTTTTTATCGAAATAAAAACCATTAAAATCAACACATTTGATAGTGTAGAAATCCGGGTTTCTGGAGGCGATGAAAGCGTTGAAAAAGTTTTTGATGTATATGGTTTCTGAAGAACTGCTCCTGGAGGAAGTCATTCAGATACCATAAAACTTCTTTCTTATTCAAAATGATTTCAAAAAATTTTATTGGTAAAATATGCATAGACTTGGACATGGTTAATATTATTTAGTTAAATGAACAAAATAAGTCAATTATCGTCATATACATTTTTTATATTTATTTTCTAAAATATTTTCTTTTTATGAAAATATTTTACATTAACTTTACATTTTGAATTAATTTTATACAGTGATTTTCGATCTATTACGACGTTGTTGCATCTGTTACGTCATTGTTGCAATCTATATCGACGTAGTTGCATTTGATTAAGTTAATTAGTACGAATACTAAATGACAAAAAAAATACTAAATGACATTAATATTTACACAAATATACATCGTGTAATATAATATCATAGTATCATATGTAAGAATACAAAAAATAATTTTTTAAATAAGTGTGTACAAAAAATACAATACATATACATTTTTGAACAATACTACAGAAAATCAAGGTATCTGTGGAGTCGGATCCATCACAAAGTGCTCCTGATTTATCGCTAACATTTTCTGTTACAAAGCAAACAATAGTGAATCACTTGGCACAAATTGGTAAAGTGAAAGAGTTGGATAAGTGGATTCCACATGAGTTGAATGAAAAGTAGAATGAAAAACAGGAATGCTTGCTTGATGATGTTTACTTTTTATCAATGTGATCACTTGTTGAATCTATTCGTCCATTTTGATAAAAAATTGATAAAATATGATAATCGAAAAGGCTCAGCAAGCTTGGTGGACGCGATTGAAGCACCGAAACACAGTCTAAAGTATAAAATTAATTAAAAGAAATCGATGGGGAATATTTGGTCGTCTGTTGCAGGTGTAATACATTATGACTTCATGAAACTTGGTTCGTCGATCACAGCGTATGTCTACTGCAAACTAATTGGAAGATATGATGCGGAAACTCAAAAAAACTACTACGTTTGGTAAACAGGTCGACTCTCATCTAGCTCCACGACAATGCAAAACCACATACTGTACTTAAGACCGTGGCAAAACTAAAGGAATTTAATTTGGAACTTTTGTATCATCCTCCATACTCACCAGACCAAGTCACAACTGACTACCATTTCTTCATCAATTTGAACCACTTTTTGATAGAAAAAAATTCAAAAATAGCCTACCAAGAATTTATAGATTGTCTTCTACCAAATTTTTGTTCAAATCGCCTCAACAATCTGCCTCTTAAATGGCAAAAGTGTTTCGATAATATTGTTACATACTTTGATGAATGAGATAAATATTTGTATTGGTAGATTATCAATAAATTTTGACTTCAATTGTACAAATTTCATACTTGACGACCGAATGTTTAAGTATAGCAAACATAAATACACATATTAACATAAATATAACAAAATAAATATAAATATGAAAGAGAGAAGTCCAACCATTATTATTTAATACATAAATGACACTATGTCTTTATGGCTGAAACTTGATGAGAAAACGAAGAATTTTTTATTATGTTTTGGTTTTTTATTTCTATTTTAATTTTCTCATTTATATTTTGTGTCTTTTTAATGATAAATAAATTAATTAATTAATAAATAAATATGCAGTACTGTAAAATATAATTGTAATGTAAAATATAAATAATAATATAAATAATTGAAAAACAACCAATAATTAATGAATAATGTTAAAATAATAAGTATTAAAAATCAAATGGGTCACCTAATTAAGAAGAAGCACGTAAAATGGTTGATAATAACCTTTATGTTCTTTCTTTGAGGGTTGAGGATATCTTTGAAATTGATTCTCATGCGTGAGTATTTCATACTTTTAGATCATTTTAATGATTGCTTTGTCTTTATTTAATTGATTCATGATCCGAGTCAACCGCATATGATCACACTCCCAACAATTTAAAAAAGAAATTAATTAATAAAAAGATTTCTTTAAATTAAAGGAACCAATTATTCAACAACCATCCGAACATTAATTCATTAATTAATTAGATTTTTTTTAAAGCCAATTTTTCACAGTTGAAGATCGAAAACGACTTTCGCCCTATTTTTAACTACTTTATATTAGAATATAATAATAATAATTATTATTAATATTATTAATCTTTTTAAAATAATTAGGATAATTATTTCTTATTTATAGCAATTATTATATATTTCTTTGCATTTATTTATCGGATCAAATGAATCTCATTAAAGCATTTTTATAATTAAATTTTCAATCATATTTCAATTTATCATATTTTAAGGGTTTCATTTCTGACAATCAAAGAAGATAGATTATATTTTATTGGGGAGAACAGTTTGACAGACTCCTTGCTCAATGGTAAACTAATTTGCCCCTGTCATTAGTAAAAGAAGCCTGTTTAGAGTGGTTCTCTGGGAAATATTCATAATATGTCTGAAGATCGGTGCTAATCTTTTACAGCAATTGTCTGCATCATTGAGATGGTTGTTAATTATCCTCCAAAAAGGCTTCATTCTCCTTTTTATAGATCTCCTTTTACACATGGATAATAGAGGATAACATGATTAAGTATTCAAGGTTTATATTGGTATTGTTTGTAATTAATTAATCATTTCATATATATTTTTCATAAATTATTTACATTATTTTTCAAGATAAATAATTTTTTTAGATATTATAAAAATTCCTATTTATTATTCAGTCTTCATTAAGTTTCAAATATTTGTAACCGTCATTCGAATATAAGTTCCCTTTGAGGCTCTTTAATATTGAAAGTAACAGAAAAATCTTACAAAAAAAGTTTTGCTGATCAAAATTTACATAATTTAAAAACTTAAAAAAATATAATTTTTAAAATATTAATGTTGTATAAAACTTTTTATATTAACTTTTTGAAATTAATTTTCGTAATAGAATTGAAATAAATAATAATTTCTAAAATATAAATATAATATATTGTAAAAAAAATAAGAAATTTTGACTTTTTAAAAATTTTTATTGTTATTTTAAATGATTTAATCGATTTGAAATTAAAATGTTTTTACGATTTGAGAAGTCAATCTTTTTAATAGTTTATGATTAAATAATATTTTTCGAATACATAAGATTAAATTAAAATTAGATAAAAAAATATTTTTAATTTTGAGTTTTAAAAAAGTATAATAACTTTTCAGTTTTAAAAATTTATCGATTATGAAAAATTTTAGATTACTTAAAAAATAAAGATCGGCGAATCGATTATTAAATTACTAAAGGAAGTAGAAAATTTGTTTGAATTTGTTGATAATAAATTATTTAATTGTGCTAATAATAATATTGACGTAACTAACAGAATATATTTGCAAGAATTTTTAATTTATTTTTAATTTAGGGTAATAATTAAAAATTATATCACAAGCAGTTTGAGGGGCATATTCAAATGAGAGTTCATAATTTTGTATAATTTTCTAAGGTCGTGTCCATAGTTGAAATCAAGTTTTAGTTATTTTTTATAAATATTCCTCCATACAATATAGATTTTTTTTGGCAAAAATACTTCTAACAAACGATTACAATTTTTAATTAAGAAATGAACGAAGAAGCAACGATGGCTTTTCCTTTAGATGAAAAATCTGTCTCAATAAAATAAACGTTCGCAAAGGGATATACAATTGTAAAAAATTAAAACATAGTTAAAGCATGGAGTTAAATTATTTACTTGGCTTGTCAATGCAAATGAAGAAGGATAAGAAGGAAAGAAGTATTACATTCTTCAACAAAATTATTCTAGCCCAAACTACGAAGAATATTTTTTCAGAGCATTCAGTTCAAACGTAATAAAAATAATTTTAAATAACCAATCCCATATGTTAAATATTACTTCTTTATTAAATAAACTAAAAGATAAGAAAAAAAATATTTTATAATTATTATTTAAGGACATGTTTTGAATCCGGTGATACCTGCGATACGTTTAATATTTAATATAGACTTTTTAAATGTTATAGAATAATAAAAAATAATAAATAAATCGTAAATATTATATAAATTTCATTATAATGTCATAAATTCTTATTTTATATCACTATATGTTTATTCATTTTAGTTTAACCTTAAGTTTAGTTTATCCTTCATAAAAAATAATAACTTCAATAAAAAATGCTTCCAATGTTTAATAAAAAGACAAGCCTTAATTTCATTTTAATTTCAGTATAATGGTTTGAAACTTATTTAATCCATTCATTCACTTATGACCACTATCAAAGGGTTCATAACCTTTCAGTGAGATGATTTAAGTGACTAGTTATGATCATAGTTACACCCCTTCACTTTGATTTGATTTAAGTATAGTATATTTAGGGCATATTTATACCATCTGTAGTTGATATAAAGTTGATAAGAATGTCTTTCTCAATTAGATCGAATATGATTCTTAATGAATCAACAAAAAGGACTATAAATCAAATAATTTTAATTTTTAAACAGATAAAATCCAAGGACAATACAGCTGTACGTAAAGAATATACATAAATTATGTAAAGGAAGAGTGCTCAGATATCACAACATATTTCAAATAGCAGCCCAACCATTCACCAATATTATTGTCATATAGTATATAATTATGATCAATTTTTCCTAGAAAAATGTTAACCACTTCCTTCCTTTGAATGAATGCCGCTCGAGCACTTTGTACTTCTCGCATAGCACTAATCAAAACGATACTCGACTTTTTGACATATATACGATCCATTTAGATACAAGGTGCACTTGTCTTCCTTGACCTTGAGTTGATTTGTTTTAAAAACATTAATAAATATTATTTAATTGACTTTGTGTTTAAACTTATTGCTATTTTTGTAAAAATAATCTGAGCATTAAGTGGTTAAATATATGTTATTAATTAATTCAATTTATTTCTATCTATTTATTTTAATAATATCTTAATTATGTATAAAGTTGGATGTGTATTAGAATTAGAAATTCATTTATATCTGCATTTTTCTTGAAACAAGTTACTTTTTACACCCGTAAATGTATTTATTTTATATTTTGAACAATTTGTTTTATACTTCTTAATTTAGAAGTTTAAACGAAAAGTTTATTTCATATTTTTATTCGACTTTTTTTCGAGATTGGCACATATTCAGTCATTGTCTTTAACCAGATGTCGGAAGGAAGGATGGTTTCATTCTATACAAGACGATGAAAATATAAAGAGTAACTTCATAAAGAATACAATATAATTTAACCTTACTATTTATTATTCTGATCCGATAGAAATATAATATAAAAACTATAAGCAAAAATAAAATCAAAATATTAATTAATAAAATTATAATTTTTATTAATACAAAATAAAACCATTTCAACGTTACAATGAACACCAGTAAATGTACATTATATATTTATATATATAAAAAATAAATCTATCATTTCAAAACGCAAATTCTCTTCATTTAAATCAATTAAGTTTTGCTAATTAAAAAAAGCAAAAACTTTTTTTCTATTTTCTAAATGAATATCGGTGTATAATAGCAAAATGGTAATAATTAATTTTCAGTAAAACTAATGACAGTGAAACACTTGAATATCTTATATTTCATATTCCATCTCGTAAGTAATAGCAATTATTAATAATTAGGAGTCCCGGGTCGTATCTGATTATAATGGTTTCTCCCAAATGACTCAATATACAAAAATCACTGTCTTAATTATCTGGGAAACAATTCAAATCTCACTTCTTTTTTTTCCCTCTTAATTCGCTGCGAAATTAACTGTGTTGAAAATTGATTTCAGCATTTATTGAATATCCCATCGCCCGAAATGATCATGCAGGGACCGGGGGTAATTGTAATGCGTCTGCTCTCTCCATCAACTCAAGAGTTCCAACTATCTCATCAATGTCGTTTCAAGAAATTTAAATCACCCAGCATTTAGATCCAATTTTCCATGCTCTACGACATGGCCGGGGGCGATAATTAACCAACAATGATGATGTATTCAATCGGGCGTAATTGGTCTATTAGCTATCAGTTTAACATTTGTCCTAATTAGGTGTAAGAAACATTCTTTATATTCTAATTAGGTATTTATTCGTCCAGGAATTTCACTCTTTTATATTAAGGGAGAACAAAAGATTTTAATTTTTTTAAATTGATAAACTTAAATTATATAGTAATATATATATATATATATATATACTCTTGTGAACGATAATTTGAATAAAGAAAACTATTTTTTAAAGAATCGTAAAACAATCAACACTGTTGTGAGGATTTTAAAAGACTTTTAAAGTTTTAAATTAAAGACAAAAAACATTTAAAATTAAATTATAAAAGTAAAAAAATAGAAATTTTAAAAAGTAAATACAATATGAAAAAATTTAAATATCATAATAAATATTAGATTTTAACGAAGTTTAATAAAATGCTTATTCAAAAGAAAATACAATATTTAATATATTTAATTTCTTTAAATCAAATGGTAATTTAGTTATTAAACAAAAATAACACCATTTTAATTTTAAATTTTTATTGAAAAATAATTTTTTGATAATGATTTTCGGGTTTTGATTAGTAACTTTGATCACAATTATGAAAGGACAATTACTGAAGCACTCTTGATAAAGTTTTATAAACCTAGTCTAAATGTGCAAAGTGATTCTTCCAATCATATTAAAGTATTTTGACGTAACACACTGTGACGTAATGGTCATCTTTCTATATAAACAATAACTTTCTAATTAAATACAGAACTGAAGATGCCATAAAAGTGGCGAAACATGTTTTCCAATAAAA
>MQRK01204302.1:11050-22293 GCA_001938485.1 Girardia tigrina
ATATATATATATATATAATTAAATACAAAATAAATATATAAAATAGTTTATTTCGAAAATAATAAATTTACATATATTTATATTTACAATTATTTTGATATTATTGATTTGTGCAAGAAAAATGAAAAAATGTTTCTCAGAAATTTACTTAGGCAAAATTTGTTTAAATAATATGTTTATTGTTCTAAATTTTCCTTAGAACACAATCTCGAACCCAACATTTGTTTTGATCCCAATCTTTGATCGTCTTCAGCAACTTTATTTATGTTATAATTTAGTACAATAATAATAAAGAAATTAATTAATAGAAAAATAATATTAAAGTTCAATTTTATTGTTTCATATTTTTATTTTTATAATTAATTTTACTTAAAGATAATTAATATTGAGGCTACTTTACTTTTCTCACATTGAAAGTTAATCAATGGGTTATAGTGTCTTATTAGCAATGATTCACAAAACAACCTCTCATAATGTGAATTAAAATTCTTCTGAAGAATAGAAAATTCCTTTTTGAAATTGATCATAATTTCAATCTTCTTTGGCCAAAAAAGCAGGTTTTGTACTAAAGGTCAACTCAAGATAAAAGGATGATAAGCAGTTCGAAATGGAAACGAAAAATTGGACCGTTTATCTGAAGGGCATTCACAAAGGTCACTAAGAAATATTATTTAAAAATAAATAAATAATGATAATAATTGTATATACAATTAAAATAATTTTATTATTTATTTATTTTATTCACATAATGGAAATACAAGACAGAGTTTTCCATTTCAAAAATTATTAATTAGAGGTAACTTAATTCTATTTTATAATGATTATAATGATAATAATTAAATACAAACCCCAATGCATATTACGTTCTTAATTGAACTTTATAATTTATTTATTTAACTTGCTCATCAATTGGATCAAGTCATTGATTCAAATGGTCTTTACTTTGAATCTTGATTGTTTTTTAGTTGTTATAAGATTGCGTTAAATTCGTTTTTTAAGAAAAAACGGAAATAACTAATGGGTTACCCTAATATTTAATGTAATTTATTTCTACAATCGAACGAAGACTTCTTCTGATCATACTCAGATAGCGACTTAATAAAACCATAAAAGTTTAGTAGAAGGATCAATCATGTGTAACAAATTTTCATAGAAAGGATTTTTTGACTCTAAAATTGTCTTTTTCGCTTCGTTGTTTTGTCTCTCCTCTCTCATTTTGTTTGCGAATTCTAATTTTTTTGTACTGGTTTTATATTGACCACTAAAACTCATGATAGTCTTTGGAGTTTGTCTTTCATATAAATTCAGACTTTCTTGGTCTAGTTATAGACCCTTTTCAATGTTTTTTTTTCAAATTTTAATGCTTTCTTCCTTAGATGAATGGTCGGTATCAAATCACAGAAATCAGCTAACATATTACTAGTAGTTCATATACAAAGTAATCTTTTAGCTGGGACCCAGCGTTTTAGGCTGTAACGAAACCCGTTTCGTAAATGTTGATGATTTAATAAAAGTTTAACGTGAAAATAATAATAATAATAATAATAAAACGTACTTGAGTCTCAGTAACATTCAAGGAACTCGCTAGTTCGGCTCTCTCAGCAGACGATAAATATTTCTTCAGTTCAAACTGTTTTTCCAATTCACAAATTTGTCTTCCCGAAAACGTTGTACGACTTTTTTTCTTTTTATCCTGTTTAGACGTTCGTATTCTTTTCTTTTTCTCGGAAAATACTAAATAAAAGGGATATTTTTTATAAGAACTGAATTTTCTGTTGTTCTTTTTTACCGGCAAGATTTGCTAAATTTGGAGCAATAATTTGATTGATGTTTTCTCCATCTCCGGTTTGGGTTCCGGTGGTCAGTTGATTTCCGTGACTGCAGTTGGACTTTAAATCTTCGGAAATTATTGTATGACTACAATAATCTTTGGTTTGACTAGATAGAAGATCTTTGATCATAAAAGAGGATGATTTCCCGGGATCATTTGTAGAAGTCAGAGTCCAGGAACTTGGGGGCAGTAATTGCTGTCTGATTATGTTTTGACATTGTCCTTCGAAAATTGATCGTTGTATATTCTCAATCAACTGAAACCATTTTCTTGTTCCTAAATTCGTTGCGTTGTCATGAATGTCTATGTTAAATATTTTATTAGATTGTTTATTCATTCTCCCCGAAAGTTGTAAAAGAACAAAATATAAAATAATAAAATAAATTTATTTATTTATATTATTTGTGTAAAGACGATTTGATTGGTTGAAAGAGAACGATAATTCAGTGCAAATGAGCAATTGCATAAATATACGATATTAAACCAACATTTGATTGGCTTCCTTAATTATTTAATATTTAATATTTTAGCAATTTTTGCTTCCTTTCTTCACTTCAATTTTTCTTTAATCATCCGACAAACTGTTAAGAATTATTTTTTCATTCTCAATGTGTTGACTATTTTAATGATAATAATTATATAATTATTCTAATAAATTGTTTTTTACTTTATTTTCTTCTTGAAATATATTTCGAGAGAAATATAATTTCTTTTTATTTTTATCCAAAGTAAAAATGATTTATATTATTAATAGAAATAAATACGAAATATTTTTATTTCAATACAACTTTACTGATATTTATATCAGCTCCTAATAAATATAAATTATCATATAATTATAGAATTACTTTATTTATTATTTTACTTCAAATAATAACAAAAAGAGACGAGGTAAAATATATTTAGACTGGTCATGCAAACATTGTATTAAGGTCAACTAAAGGAATGTTAATTGGTGAGTGGTTGATCATTATCCACTTCACTTAACTCGAGTACTGTTTTGAGCTGGAGAATCGGCAATTGAGCCCATGAGGAAGAATGGAATGTATTATTGGATTTTTTTTTACCCTAATACATGTAACTTAATCTAGAATTTCAATAATTATTTTATAATTAGATATTAACAGGGTGACCCATTGTGTACGCTACGCTATTTATTGCTTAAATTGATTCAGCTTATCAAGACAGATATTTTGATGTATAACTTTGGGACAAATAAGTGTTCCCGAACACAAAAATTTTCACCCTAATGAGGCATTATTGAATAACGGTTTTTAAATTACGTGATATCATTATCAAAGATTCGGCCCGAGACAAGATGCAATTTTAAGAATACATAATTTTTATAACACAAAAAGATAAACACACATAATAATAATTTTTCAACATAACTCCAACTTCTCGTATAAGTATCTTCTTGAGGGGCCTTAAGAACGAAAGATCGATCAATGTAAAATCTGGACTATATAGAACAAGCGTCAGTAGCACAGCTTAATGAAGGAACCAGAGGAATGTGGTGTTTTTCTTTTATATATTTTCCTGGAGATTGCAGCGAGCTCACTGTAACATGCACATTTGATTTTGACATTTTTTACCAAGTTCATATGGAATCAGCCATTTTGGTCCTGTAACACGGAAAGCATTATCTTTGTTTGACCGTATATTCTGAGGCCCTTCTCTTTAGTTAATGTCCACTCCTTTGCTAAATGTTTGACTTTAAGCATCTACATTCTAATTGGAGTTTGTTCATAAATTGTTTTGACATCTTTTTATTTCGTTCTAAATCAACTAATCCGTCAAAAGGCAGTGAAAAAATCGGGACAGTTTTCTGATTTCAATTTCATTCACTTTTGTTGGGATTGTACCAAGGTTGAGGTTCAGTCGGGTTCCCAGTGAAATGTGGAGGAAATGACACCCTTTTACATGGTTTTCTGGGTTCACAAACAATTGAGTAATGGGTTATTTGGGTTCCGGGACTTTTGGCTGATGGGACTAAAGTCATTAAAAACTTACAAGGTTATTCAATTTTGTATCGACATTATTCATATTAATAACGAAATTTTTTATCCTTAAAAATGGAAAGAAAACAAACAAAAACATTAACACAAGAAATAAAATATTACTGTTTGGGTTTCTGCTCTGAGGGATTCTTCTACATTTTGCAGTTCATTGCTGATTATTACCATTAGAGCTTCCATTATTGATACAACCTTTTTTTAATTACTTTAGAAAGAATATTTATTGAAACCTCGAAAATATCGCTATCATGAGAATGAGCTCCAAGCATTTCGACAAATCCTCTTTCCATTGGCAACTACTGTTTACTGTTTAGGTAATATATTTCGAAGTGTACTAAACAACTCTGGACCTGACACTCAAAAGAATAATTTATTTGAGCAAAATTTTACTGAGCATTGTAGTTTCTAAAAGTCAAAGGAGTTTAGCTTGATTTATTTTCAAAAGTAACAGACTTATTTAGTTAAGTTGTTTAACATTTACTAAAACAAGTGTACGACTTTAAAAAGCTGATAAAATTTAATAGAAAAAAGTTTGAGTTCCTATCAAAACTCTTCTTGTACAAACAAAACTTTTGGCGGGGATTCAACCGGGTCTGAAATCTGTTAAAAAAGGGGAAATTGTTACTTATGCATGTTTAAGATACACTTAGCGAGGTTGCAGATCGTTCAACTAAAAATAGGAAACTGCAAATAGCTGATGGCGAGATTTCAGAATAATGTTGTAAAAAATAAGAATAAATATTAAGAATCTGGTGATCGTACAAAGGTATTACCCATGTTTTGAACGTGAAAATATCGATGTTGAAATGACTTGAAAATGTTCATAAAACTAAATATCCGAATTCCTGTTATTTTGAGGAAAAATAACAAGACTCAAGAAGAGGCTCCAACTCATCGGTTCTAAGTAGTTTTATACCCAAGGATTAATTAAGAGGAAGAGATACAATAGGCTTTGCACTTGTAAGGGGTTTTACTTTTTCGCTTTAGACAAAAATACCTTGCTGGTGGATAATGCGGATAAGGGTGGTCTGAAGAACATTAATGCCGAAGTAATTGGTTTCCTGAGCATTGCTCACTTGGCCAAGCTGCAGAAACATAAATGGTCGCGGATCATCTTCTACACTATCCACCACATTATCTTAAACAAACGTATTATGAACGGTCACGTGTCCTACAAGGTGTGGTTCTTTATCCACCAGGTGAGACTTGCTCTCCTTCCAACTAGACACATGTTCAGTATGAGAGATAACTTGTGCCGCAATTGTGGTAGACTGAAGGAGACATGTCCCATGCCCTGGTGTCCTTTTCACTAATGTACATACATGTTAAAAATAGAAAAAAACGCCCTTGAAGACACACTTCACCTTCTTATGACATCTAAATTTAATGGAGTTGTTCAAAAAAATTTATTGATATAGCTATTAACAGAAGTCGTAGAGGTATAAGACCAGATTTTACCCTTCATACTGATGATGAAGTTATTTTAGTAGAGGTCAAAGGCCCATTTGACACTCAGCTAAGTTTTGATCTCAGAATTGAACAAGCACATACAAAATATGATCCTCTTTAGAGTAAACTTGAAGAGACATACACGGGTAAGTCTGCAAAGCTTGTAATTTTGCTTGTAGGTGCTCTTGGCTCTTGGGGACCTGAAAATTCGGACTTCCTCAGATATATCGGTTTTAACACCGACGAAATAAAAAACATCAAAACGAGGCTCATGATGAAGAAAATACTTTCTTTCTGTGATCAATGGAAACTGTTTACGTCAATGAACCCATTTTCTCTGATCCCCACTGTTCCACCTATCCATGCTGCTGCTGCTGATGATGAACCTGCTATCTCGGTTGATGATGAGACTGATGGAGACGTCGTTCCGGAAAATGAGCGCCAATACACCTTAGAGATGAAGAATTTCTGACAGCCAATTCTGAAGATGACGAGCCTAATGATCCAATCCCGGACGATGACGAGGATATCTTCACAGTGGATGCTGATAGGAGGGTATATAAACATCTCAATTGAAACCAGTACGATGAATTCGATGATCCCGATCAATTGTGTATGCTGTTTTGTATGCTCTTTTTCAAAATGATTCTTTTATAACACTCGTACTTTACTTTATGTTAAACAATCTTACCGTATGAAATATACGTTGTTTAGTTTTTTACTTGTCATTTTAGTCTTTCAAAATATAGATCAGTACTCACGAGAGTGAGTGAAATACAGAGCATTTTCTATTCCTAGATCAATTTCAAAATACTGCAATCTGATTAGTAGAAGGAAAAACTCTGAGTTTTTCCGGTGGTACATCAATTTTTTTCTGAAAAGTTGATATTGTGTCAACTATGAATCTTGTTTTAAATAAATAAAACAGCACAACGATCCGACAAAGCAGTGTATATGATTACCATTTTATACTCATATTTTTACCCTAAAATCTTATTTAGACCAACTTTCGAGCAGATAAATTTTTTTTCAAAATTTTCAGGATTGATAGGATCTATCCAAAAATATATAGTTTGTGGGGTCTTATAAAATGCAGTGCCCAAGAACTTTGTCCATCAAATTACACATGTATATATTGACATATTGAGCCTTTTTTCACTACGTTAGAAAATTTGCTAAAAACACATGATAAATAGTATAATGTTGGAATGAAAGTTTTGTAAGTAAATTAAGATTTTATTAAAAGCAAAATTTTTTTAATAATAAGGTGTCATTTTCAATAATGTAACCGTCATTAATTTCGATTATGTTTCTCCAACAAGGCTGCAAAAAGAAATTCCGCAGTAGTAAAACTCTGGCATTTTCGGGTAGAAAAACCTTTAAATGACCTGTTCCACGGGTTTATCTTCAATGAAGCTGCGTCCAAGAAGGAATTTCAGTACCCGAAAAAGATGTTAATCGGATGGGTCAACGTCTGGGCTATATGATAGGTTCTTAAAAACATCTCAACTCAACTCTTTTAGATTTTTGCGCATCCGGCGTGAAACATGAGGTCCGGCATTGTTTTGTTGAAAACATACACGAGCCATGTAGATACCACAAACATGCAAAGCAGCTTTAACACATTCTAATTGGGTGCATTAAACTGCAAAGGTTATAAATTGACTACACAGAAGGAGCTTCCAGTAAACATATCCCTATCCATCAAACGCACTAAATCACCTTTTTTGATACGGATTACTTCGAGATGTCCGTTTTCCAAGTTGATCTCAACTCAGCTATTGCTTTTTGCGTTTACTTCTATTTTAGATAACCCACTACTCATTGCACGTCAAAATCTGTTGCAATCCACCATGGCAAGAACAATCGTTAAATTCATAGATTTTTATGCATTTCGTTGAGCTCGCACAGGACATTCTAACCTCGTTTATTTTTCTTGTTCGTTTTCTGAAAATTCCGAATAATGGCTGTCTGGAAGTTTCGAGAACATCGGCCATATTTGGGTGTCCGACGCGCTTTTTGTCTTTACGATGTGTGTCACCGTAGCATAATTTTGAATAACATCGGAAACATGTTCTTTGAGTCTTGGAATGTCGTTCGATGCTAAGGCAAATGTTTTCAGGAGCTTCCGTTTCTGCACGACCAACTTTAAAGTCGTGGAACATCAATTTGTGGATTTCTTCATACTTTTTAGACATTTTTGCATGTTCATAACATTAATAACTATTTATAGGAAAGAGTATACAATGCGAATAATATATATCGAAATTCTCCTAAGAATATATAATATATAAAATCTATACAAAACAAAATTAAATTAAAAAACCTTATCACAGTTTTTTTTAATAACTGATAAAACATTCGTTCCAACCTGATTACTAAATGCATGTTAAATGCAGTATGTCGTGATTAGTATAATTTATATTATACATGTTTGTGATGTTTGAAATTTAAATCTAAATAACAGAAGCCTTTAAAATTTTTAAATTTAATTTAATGTTATTTTTGATATAGAAATAAAATATAACATTCAATAGTTGATAATAAATAGCTTAAAAATACTATATATTTTTGAGTGTTGAATGTCAATATAATTTTATTACTTCAAACGTAGGCTCCCCTGATCTTGTAAAAGTAGACTAGGGCCTATTTAGCCTTAAGGCGAATTTAGAACTGGTTCTTTAATGTAAATATCGTTAAAATGTTAAATCAGCAGTTTGAATAATTCGAGCGAAAAGGATTTTATTATCAATTATTTTCCTGAAAAGAGCTCAAACAACAAGAAAAACAAGTTTTTACGAAAAATTGATGAAAAGTAGATTTTATAAATTAGTTGCTAATGAAATTATTAATTTTTTTAAAAAAATAAAGGGAACTAAAAATTTAAAACTAAGAAAATAAATCTAATGATCCCATGTCATAATAATATTGATAGGAAAATATAATATACGAATCGTTCAAAGAATCCGAGTATATCAACTGCCTTTTTTGTAGTGTTTCATAATTGACAAAAATCATTATAACTTATTAACATAATAATATACGTACTCAAAAAATTCAAAGTGTGTTCGGCAATAAATCTCTCACTCCATCAGGGATCTCGTTTACCAATATACATGTAATGGGTGTATCACCACATAAGTAAGAGAGACTTCACGTCATCTCTGTAAGAGAATCCAGGAACACAGTCGTAGTGAAGGGAGGAGTATTATTGCAGTGCATAAAAACATTGGGGGACACAAACCTCAAAATTTTAAAATTCTGTGCACTCAATTTAAAGATTATTTGGAGAGAGCGACATGTGAGGCGTTATAAATAAGATCTTTCTATCCTCAAATTAACGTTCAGACTGCATTCTCTACAACTTTGGCGGGAGTTTTGTAAATGATTTATTGATGACATAATTTTCAAAATAAACAAAATAATTTACTTAATTCTTTTGAGTTTAATCAGATGCATTTTTTTTAAAAATTTAATACCATCATCAATATGTTCTTGAAAAATATTATTTTAATTTTACTGAACAAAATTATTTTTATTCTCCACTTGATTATGAACTAAAAATATTCTTTTTAATGTTGTACTTGGTAGCAGATGAGCAATTGGAAGCATAATAATAACGAAGAAAACTCGGGAGTTACTAAGGTTTGAAACAGTTCTATCAAGTTTCTTGTAAACCCTTTGATTTTTCACTTCCGGATAAAAAGGAATAATATTTTAAAAATTGATAATTGCAAATTGCCCTATTGCTCTAATGTGAAATAATGTTTCTGATTAAATGGATTTTATATCTCGTTCTTCATCCTAATTCACCACAACTGAACCCAATCGAAGAATCTTTTTAAGGAGCATTTCCACGTACTACAAGAGGAGCAACAGATCATTCAAAGGATAAAAATATTATTCTTTCATTTGATGATTGTTTTATGAATATGAGTACATGGTTTAATTGATTTATGATAAGTTAAAATTAAAAATATTTTTTGTGCTGTGGTATAATTTTGTATATTTGCTAACTTTGTTTTATATTTTTGGGTAACCCTGTTAATAAATAGGTAAAATCTTATAAAAATAATTTAATCCCTAATTTCAGAAAATCATAAAACTCAAACGAGCTTTTGTAATCTGTCTTTGGCCGTCCCATGGATATTTCAATACCAGAACTTGCGTCATGTACATATAATTTAGGATTTTTGTTCAGATTATAAATTATTTAAATAAAAAATAAAAATGAAAATTTGAAATTGTAATTTTGAATTTCAATATATACATATATATTATTGAGTCTTGTGAATGCAAGTTTAATATTTTGAAAATATAATTTGATTAAAGCTTTTTTATATAATTATTGCACATGCTTCGATGTTTATATACATCATCATCAGCACTCGCAAATGAGTCGATCGAGTAAGGTTCTTGATCATTGGTTATGTTGTAAGGATAGAACCTCATCCATTTCAAAAGATGAGTTTTCTGTTTTACAAAAGTGATTTTATTCACATTACGAACGACAGTTTTGTGAATCTCTACTAATAAGACACTACAACCCATCAATTAACATTCAGAATGGGCAAAGTAAGGTTATTTCAATACTTAAAATTTTTAATTAAAATATTTTTGCCATTATTACCCAATAATACTTTAATAAATAATAATATTTAATTCGTAATATACCTTTTAAAGTTAATGTATCTATTAAAATTGTATTAAAATTGATGATGATGATGTATATAAACATCGAAACATGTCAAATAATTATATAAAAAGCTTTAATCAAATTATATTTTCGATATATATATATATACAGTGCGTTCCAAAAGTCTGTTCGCACCCATTGAAATTTTGATTTATGCAATTTATTAAATTTTTTTATTTGGTTAAATGCTTTAATTTAAATAATTTTAGTAAATTTAAAATTGAAATATCAAGACCATCTTTTTTTAAGATGAATTAATTAAATGTCTTTCTTTTAGATTCAATGACAACTCAAAATATGTATATAAGGTTTAGGATTATTATTGTAGAATTAATGAACGAGGGTCATTCAACGGGTCGGATACAAGAAATTATGAAGGTTAGACATGGTATTATTGTTTCAAAGCGGGGCATTCAAAATATTGTACATAAGTTCAAGACATTAGGTACATATGAAGATAAAAAACGTAGTGGACGACCTTCAAAATTATCAAAACGTTCTGAAAGAATTATTCGCGTATATGCTTGAAAAATAGGCGCATGTCGATAAGTAAAATAACAGGAGCTTTCAATGCAGCTGGAATGATACATGCATCACGAAGTACAGTGAATAGAATTTGATAAAGTACGGCTTAAAAAGTCATTATGCTGTTTGCAAGCCTTTATTGAATGGAAAGCAACGAAAAAGAAGAGTTGAATTGGCTCGGGATAAACAAAATTGGGACATCGACAAGTGGTCGAATGTAGTTTTTAGCGATGAATCTATGCTCCGCACATATATATACACTCGTAGCGAAATCGTTAGAAGGTTTGACAATGAAAGGCTTAGTCACATTTGTACTAAGAAGGTCCTCCAACACGGTGCCAAAGTTCATGTATGGGGATGTTTCTCCAGATTTGGTGTTGGTATCTTAAAACGGATAAACGGAAATAACATCAGCACCAACAGTGTCTTTTTTGAAAACAAAGAAGATAAATATTCTTGATTGGCCTGCCAACTCACTAGATGTAAACCCAATTGAGAATTTGTGGGGTATTATAAAGAGAAAAATAAATAATATGGATATTTTGAATTCAGAGAAAATGTGGATAGAAATACAAAAGTTATAGTACAACATAACAAGTTTTTTTTGTCGTCGACTTGTCGATTCGATGCCGCGAAGGGTGTCTTCAATCATCAAGATGAAAGGATACCACACAAAATATTAAAAATAACATTTATTTGTAAATATAATATTTACTTCCACTTC
>MQRK01204332.1:35876-50295 GCA_001938485.1 Girardia tigrina
ATTAATTAATATTATTGATTTTTTTCATAAAGTTAAATTATAGCATATGCGGTTTATGTAGAGCCGTAAATGTTTTAAAATATTGTATTGTCATCGGAAGCAAGCCTGTATAAAAAAAAATTCAGCTCAATTGGATGACTGAAAGTGGTGGAAAAATCAATTGCAAGATTTGTTCCAGACAAGAAAGCAAGCTAATAAAAAATTTTTGAAAAAAATTCAATCTCCAAAATAAAAATTATTTGGTAATTTGAAAGAGTTTTAACATAATTCATGAAAATAAAAGAAAAGATTGCTTTCTAATACAGTGTATAAATTTGTAGATAACCATAAGTAGTTTTTTGCAAAAAATAGAAAAAATTATTTTTTTTCAAAATTTTTTTTATCAAATTGTATTGTCATCGGAAGCAAGCCTGTATAAAAAAATTCAGCTCAATTGGATGACTGAAAGTGGTCGAAAAATCAATCGCAAGATTTGTTCCAGACAAACAGACAAGAAAGCAAGCTAATAAAAACGTGGTAAATAATAAAATAACCTCATCAGGTACTACAAATTTAGTAGACGTTATAAAGCATAAACAAAAATAATACGTTGTACATAAACGGTAATTAATTATCTTTAATTATGGTTTGATTTTTTTTATTGATTTATTTCAGATTAGAAAGAAATATATTTATTGTATTTATTTGCCGAACAGCCTCAAGAATCTCGTCCATGGGGATTATTAGTCGTTATGAATGGACTATTTAAGAATCCATCATACAAATTTTGGAATCACAAATCCCTGCATTGTTATGAAGAAGTGGAAAAGATTATTGAGTCAGTAGTTAAAGGATGTCGGGGTTCAATTCCACCACAGATAGAAGAAGTCAATAATCCAGGAATTATTGCTGAATCATAATCTTTGCAGATTTGTGAAAAATATGATATACATATAACGTTGTAATTATTTTCGTTAAAAACTGTTATGCAATAAAACACTAGTGTACATTATTTTTAAATTGGATTATTTTTACCATTTGTAAATCGATAAACTTGGTTTTCCATTTCCGATTGCAAATTTAAGTACGAAGTATGTATTTATTATACATAACAAGTATCTGTGCTCAATGAAATTTTTATATCGATTATAATAATATAACAAATGTTTTGTTTCTATGGAAATGATTGTTATTTTTAAGATGGAATTTAGTTTCTCCTTGATTTGCCAATTTCTGAAGCTAATCTTTTTGGTCTCTCCCGTCACACCATTCTGTAATATAATCCCGACATAAAAACTAATAAAATTCACTATAGACACTGGGCGAGTTTTTGTTGAATAATTCTTGTATACATTGAGTATAGATTACAGATTATTTTCTTTTTCAGCCGCAAGTTATTAATGACAGTTCTGATAATTTCAGATTTTGAATACCTATTTTTACAATGGGAAAGGAATGTTTATCATTTCACCATCGGGTGGAAAAAATAACACAAATTTGGTGCTTTATAAAGATTTTGTAGCTCAGTTTCAACCCTTTACAACTAACTCAAAAATAATTTTTTGAAGTTTATGAATTACTTTAGTTTCAAAAACCAACAAAATAAAACCGAAGTCCTATTTTCTTCTTCCATGCAATGCATGCAAGCATAATCCTTCTTTAAGCACTAATATTTTCAAAGTAACTTGTTAGTTATCAAGGAAATCCAATCAAGAACCTTCCCAATATACAGGACGACGAAGGATAAATCCATTTTCAATCATAGGTCTCCAATCGAAATAATAAAACTCCAAAAAACCCAATTAATAAGGATTAGGTAACCCTTTCTTAATGGAAACTAAGACCGTCTAACTACTTTGAGTTGTCTCCGGGCCGAAACCTGTGGGGTAGAGTGGTTTCAAAATCAGCTCCTGAGTTTAAAAACAAAGCAACAGGACATGAAGTTGTTTCTGCGTTCGTAAAAGGCAAGATAGAGAATAAACCAAATTTCGTCTTGTGAGAAATATTTTAAATTTTGTATTTTCAGACTTGTTTCTCCTATTCAGATGGAAATTTGGTATTTTGGATTGTTCTACTATGATTTACATTTTAAATCGCTACATAACATATTTAAAAACTTTAATTGTTAAAATGAAATTATTAATTTTGTTAAAGAAAAAAATTTAAAGTAAAATTTTACAACCGATTAAAAAAGTTTGTAAAATGAAAGTTATCAAATTATTTTTTAGGTAAATTGTTTTTGGAATGTATGAAAATATTAAATTTCTAAAAAATGTTTTTAATAATCATGAAACCATTGAATCAATTTAATTGTATAAAATATAAATCTTTGTATCGATAACTATTTTAACAAAATTCATTCTAAAATCTTAACAATTTAGTTCAATGTTAACTCGTGAAAGTTTTGTTTAGAATTGTCTTAAAGACATTTCAATTTAAGGGTATTCCTTTTTCTTTCGCTGTATCAAAGCTTTATTTGCTTTTGTAGAAATGACAGCAGTACTTTCGTTCATGAATAAGAAGGTATAATTTCACTAAGTCCTGTTGTACAAACATTAATAAGTCCCTTTCAAAGGATTTTAGTGTATGCAAACGAATTAACAAAAATTGAACAATCTATTAATTTGCGCCTGCCATTGAATCATATTACCTCAAAATCATAATAATGGGACTATGCCTAGTTGTTAATGGCAGATATTTTACAAGAAAATTCTTGATATGATTTACGATTCACCCAGACTCGACTTCTAGATAAAACCTGTGGAAAAGAGCTCTCATAATTGAAGATAAGTGTCGCACAGCAATCCTTATAGCGCGGCAGTCCAACCCTGCTACTGATGAAATGTATCTATGTCTATATAGCTATATACCTATATATACCTATATAATTTCCCAATTAATTTCATTTTAAGTTTTTACTCTACAATTAAAATTTGATTATTTCCGAAATTAACTTTTTAAAATTAATTAAGATATATTTTTTAATTATAATTGCTTAGAAAACTTTTGATTTTAAATATTTCCTTATTTTAGAAATTATTTATAAAAATTAATTGTTTCAAAAATTCTAAGAGTGAGCCTATCCTTCAAATTCGTTGTTTGTGATGTTATGAGTTTAATGAAAATTATATGATAAATTTTTTGTTGTTTAAATGAATTGATAATTTTTTTCTGGCGCAAATGTTGTTTTGATTTGGATAAGACACCATCAATTGTTTTTTTAATTTAAATTGAATTTTGAATCGCCATGATCACGGATTTGGCAGTGATGACGAACAAACGAGCATATTTAGTCGTAATAAATATAACGGCTGTGAAGGAAACCGATGTAAGTCAAAAAATGATTGTTCAAAACAATATAGTAATCACGATAACAAATTTACTGATGACAAAGACGATAGCGATGGAACCGGTTATGATAACAACAATGAGGGCAAATCAAACGAATTCAATGCTAATCGGAAGAACAGTCGATTCAATCGTGATCGCGACGATTGTCGAGAGGGGCGAGACAATTCCGATAACGACAGCTGCGACCGGTTCAAAAATCATCGATACAATCGCGATGATTCCCGAGACCGACCAAAAGCGAAACGGCGGCGGCGATAAATTAAAAGTATTTAATTATCCCTCCATTTGACCCGAACTCCCCCACTCACACCATAGTGCTGCAGCCACGCTGCTCACGCTCTGTCATCATTTCTGGTAGCAGAGCGTGGTTGCGGCGCTCTGGGATTGGTAAGCGGTTTTTGGTATCGGGAGTTTGATGTTGAAAATGAAAAGATCCTCCCCTGATGGAGAAAGCTTATGATATGTTTGTGTGTTCAGATTGGATGAGAGAATTGAATGGAATAAAATTAATACCCCTGTGGTTGTTGAATAAATTCGCGGAGTGTTTGTGTCAGAATTGCGGGGTGCTTGTGAGAATTTCGAGGGAAATTCGCAGGGAAACAATTACGAGACGAACGCGAGTTAAAGGATTTACGTATTTATTTTTTTAACGTAAATCAGTCATGAATAGCAAATTTTAATAATTTTTATTTCTAATAAATATAAAAAAAATGTTATCTTAGTTTTATTAATCAATTCCCAAATATTATTTTTTAAATAATCTTTTAATTTTTTTTAGAATCCTGATGAATCTTTAAAAAACTGAAAATTAAAAATAGAGAAAATTTCAAAAATGAAACATTTTTTTGTAAGACTTCAAAAAATATAACTCAGTAATAAGTAAGGTTGCTTTAATGTGGCCCTGAATGGAAGGTTCCGTCCACCGTTATAATTTTACGGTTTAATTGGTATGCTGCCTTGGTACCGGCCCATGACAAGATAAATCTTTTAAATCATTTTCGGTTTGTATATCAATATCATTTTTTTGTAATAATAAATGTAATTCAAAGTTCTGACTAGTCCGTTTTAATACGAAAATGAATTAAGTAAAATCAACTTTTTCTCAAATTTCATTTTTTAAATGGCCTTATAAGCCCTATTATATTTGATTTAGACTCAAAACTTTTGTTTCACAGAGCTTATTAGCTCCTTTGGTTTAATCGACTGTACACTGGAATTAGAATACGTCGAGTTGACTAACGATAAAGCACGACTTATAGGATGTAATTCTTCACAAGTATGTTTAGGTAAAATCGTCTTAACACTACAATGGTTTTTTAGTTTAAAATCTTGCACTTACTTTGAAAGTGCAGGTTGCAGTTTGGCAAAAGTAGGATACCGTTTTCTTATTACGGTACTAAATTTTAAATGCCGTATTTTTAAATGTAGCCGACTTTGAGAATAGGTCTACAAACTCCTGAATTGATGAGGATGCAGATCCTTCTTTGAACTCCACTGCCAAGTTCGTGGCATTAAATTCATTTTGATCTGTTTGCAACTAATTCATGTATAAAAGCAAATAAAAAATAAAAAAAAACAAAGTACTTAAGTAATAAATTTAATTTTTTAAAGTTTCACATGAAAGTGTTCTATTTTTATTTTTTTTAAATGTGTTCTATTTTTAAGTTTCATAAAAAAGTATTCCATTTTTTAAATAAACGCATAAAAATGTTCTATTTTAAAATTGTCCTTTAAAAATAGTATTTAATTTAAAAAATTAAAAATCATTCTAAAACATTAAAAACATTTTAATTTCCAATTCATTAAAATCTTAAAAATTATTTAAAGTTCAAAATTATTATTTTCAAAAATTATATACTTTTAAAATTATAAGTTCTTTCAATTATATTTCAAAAAATAAGTTTAAAATTTAATCTAAAATATTATTAACTTTTTCTCTTTTTTAAATTATTAAAATTTTGTCAGCGAAAAGAAAACTGCCCATAATAATACTAAAAACAAGATCAATTTTCATATTTACAATTATGAAATTAAGCTTTATTAATAAAACAAACGACTTCAGGGATGTAATAAAAATCTGCCATCACAGAAACAGATTTGTATGATTCCATTTTTCGTTTCCAGATCGATTATTAAACTTAACGGATTCAGAAACCAATCTACGACAGCCATGTTTTGGGTTATTGAGCTATTGTTAAAAATTTCAAAGTACCATGGCTTGTTCGAAAAGGTGGCCTGGTTTCCCTCCAGACACGGCATCAGCTGGATCCTTGAACATTTCATTCACGCTCTTTTCATGGAAATTAATTATTACAACGTTTAGTCATTTGAAAGAGTCAATTTATTTAAAACTTATTAAGGGGGATGTTGGGTTCTTGATCAAGATTATAATTCATTAACACCAATATTTATTTCTATAATAATAAAAAATATTTAAACAATTTTTCTTGAGTAACATTTCTTTTGTTTTCTTTTTTCTTGACCAGATTTATTATACATTAAAATATTGGATTATAATACTGATAAATTATTTATTAAAACGCTAATTAAAATTGAATTTATTTTTTGATTACGTTAATTTATATATTAATATTTTATAATAATCTTTAAAATACATTATAAAAAATCTAAATAATAACTGTTTTATTTTAAATCATGTTTAAACGTATTTAGTTAAATATTATTCATCTAAAACCCTTTAACTTAAATATAATTTTAGATCTTTTATAATATTTGAATGGTACATCTACTGTTAAAATTAAATTTCCTAATATTTTTATTCTTCGTAATTGGTTAAAACATTCAACTATAATTATTTTTATAACAACTTTAGTTGCAAATAAAACATTATGATTTTTCTATTTTACAACCTAATTTTTAAAAAATCATTTAATTATAATTATATTTTTAATACAAATTTGATACAATTTTAATTTTAAAGAAAACATTATAATTTTTATTTTACAACTCAATTTTTAAAAAAAATATTTGATTATAGTTATTTGTTGAATACAAATTTTGAGTTATAATTACTTGTTATAAATATTAAAATTTTTATTTTACAACCTAATTTTATTTACTGTTTGTTACTCCGAATTATTTATTTTCATAAAGTCTTGTCTAATAAATTAAAGTTTAATTACAATTTTTATTATTAATCTGAAATATTTATTTTTAAAAAATTTATATAAATAAATCATCTGTTCTTATTTAATTATAAATATGATATTACAAATTAATTATTCAAAAATTTAAGTCACAAAAACCCCCTGACAGGGGATATTATGTATGAATAGCTTTTTTAAAACGGAAATCATCTGATTTAAAACTCGTGTCAAATTAGATTATTAGTATCGTTTTCCTAAAGTCCTTTCCTTCTTTTCAATGGTCTTAGGACACAAAATAACAATTCCTAAGTTAATTAGTGTTTTTTCTATGCATAAAAGAGTGCTTAAAAACTTTGTAGCTGAGCCTAAGAAAATTGATAATTAATTACTTTCTACATTTCTAAACAATAAATAAGTTAGAATCTTTTATTAAAACATTAAAACTAAATTAATAACGTAAATTAAAGTATAATTTTTCTTTTTCAAAAACAATATAATCCTTATAAATTGAGTATTCAATCTAAAAATGTTTTCAGACAGCAATTTCCTCTTGTTTAACAAAAGATCAAAGAAACAACTGGTAAAAACACTTATTTGACCAAAAATAAATAAAAAGACATACAATCTTGACTTTAAATAACAAGAAAACAAATACACAAATCAAGGTAAGAGATTCCAGGCAAATAAAAGATAAAAATACGAAATAAAAACAAAAATCATTTTAAGTTTTATAACATTTCTTAATAGTTTTACGACTTCCAATGTTTAATAATATAATTCATAAATTTATGTTGAACGCCATTTTCCAAAATTTATTTTTGTGATAAATTTCGGTGCATTAATGATAACTTCATATCGTTAAGAGAAATATTATATACGTTTTATAATGTTTTTATATAAATTTTCCGAATCATTTTAATAATGAAACATTTCACATTGATAGATAACTATTTTTTATATTATTTATTGATTTCAACAATGATTTTCACTTTTTAGATCTTTTTTCTAGAAGATTCGTTTAAGAGAACAGGCCAAATAAAGATCGACCTCTCTCTAAATAAAATATTTAACCTAAGAACACATATTTATACACAAATAAAACTGAATTTTCAACGTTTTGAGTTAGTGATACTTTATCACTTTAATCAAGATCATAAGGTGATTATAGTGATAAAAGATAGATAACAAGAGGGCAGCAAGTATACACTTATCACTAATCAGTTTTTTCAAAAGTATAAATAATAAATTTAAAATATAAACAATAATACTAAATATATATTCTGCAATTTCACATCAATAATTCTTTTTCTGGAATTCGATGTGATGAACTGTTTATAATAATAACAGGGGTGGGAAAACTGTCGATCGCGAGCTGTTTGATAGTAGATCGCAGACATTATTTCAGACAAATTTAAAGAATTTTCTATATTTAGAAAATCAGATTACACTTACTTGCCAATGCTACATCGAAAAGTTTTGTTCTAAAATAGACAATATTAATTCAGAATTTGAGAGACGATTTTCAAATCTTAGTCGTTTTCAAATTATTTTTGAATTTATTTCCTTTCCACGTGGAGAATATAATATCGAGGATATGTCATCCAATGTAGCTCATATTTTCCATTTAAATTTATCAGATGTAGAGTCGGAAGTTTTAACAAAAAAATCAGATAAAATTTTGAAATCACGTGCAAATGAATTTTTTGGAAGTTTGTACCAGAAGAAAAAACTCCATTACTGAGATCAGTATCATCAAGAATATTTACATGTTCTGGTTCCGCTTATTTATGCAAAGCAGCATTTTTGCCAATGAAAGTGATCAAATTGCAAAATTATTTTCTTTTCACAAATCTGACTGATATCTACTTGATGGTATATATCAGACTGTGTATCAGTGAATAAAAACCTAACTTTACAAAACTGCGATGAAATGTAATGCCATGCATCAGCATCCAAAATTAACTACACTTACCTTGTACAATAATTATGTAATTTTATAATAAAATTAATAAACATACTGTGTTATTAAAATCAAGAACGCAATTAAAATCAAATTTTATTGTCGCAATATATTTCTGTGGATTTTCCACCATCTTCAGGGTGAATTTAACAACAATTTCGCTGTCTTATATATAGCAAATTGATGATTATGCAAACATCTTGTGTAATAACTAATTAAATATTTTCAACAAATTGGAAGAGAGACTTGTTTGTACATTAATGGACGGATTAAGTGATTTAATCAATAATGCCTCACAAGTAACTCTTTCCAAATAATTTTTAAAATTACTGCACAATTTTTTAAAATTAGTTGTTTTCACCTCCGATTTACAACCCTTCAGCAATATTACTCCCATTACCCAATCGTCCATGCTCCTGAATCCGTTTACAGAGATGACGAGACGTCTCTCCAATACATGTAGCGTTGCACCCATTACACGAAATTTGATAAACCAGATTGGAACATAAACTCAAAGGAGTAAGAGATTTATTGCGGAACATACTTTGAATTTTGTAAGATTTAGATATTATTTTTAAATTCAAATTTTTACTATCAATTGATTTTAAAATAGACGATTTAAATTTTTCGTAACCTTCTGAATAAGGAACGATTAGCGTATATCCAATATTAGAATTTTCATTAGATAATTTATCGGGTTTTAATTCGTCTTTACCCTCATGTTCTTTATTCATTAATTTATCTATCGTCTCATTAGTTARTTTCTCTAAAAATGATTTCGAATAGCCATTTTTCTGCAATAGTTCTGTTAGTTTATCTATGCTTGCATCTGCTTTTTCATATGTTGATGATAGAGACCAACACCTAAATAACAAACCTTTTATCATACTCCTATTATACTTAGGTTCACAGAAGCTTTTAGTAGTAGTATATAGCCCTGTATCTGTTTTCTTTCTATAAATCTCTGTCTCGTAACGACTCCTTTTTCTCTCAATTAACAAATCTAAAAATGGTAAAACACCATTCTTCTCAAGCTCAACCGTGAAAACAATATACGAATGAAGGGAATTCATATAAGATAAAAAGGCAACATATTTTCACACTCTTTGAAAACAAGAAAAATATCATCAACTTATCTTTGGAAAAGGGGATTTTAAAATTCAGAGCACCCAAAGATATTCACACCGATTGCGGGAAAAGTTTCGAATTCCAGTGGGTACAACAACAGATGGTTAAATATGGTATTCTTGAGCCCATACCATCTTGAGTGACCAGATCTCCAGTTAAGACTAATAATACTCTAATACCATCATAGCTCGAATGGTATAATCGAAAGACAGCGATGTCACCAAATGTGTCACCTCTAGATTAATTTACATGGGGCTACTTGAAAGTTCTTGTCTTACAGCAAAAGACTACAAAATTGTCAATGGTGAAAAATTATTTAGCAGAAGTGTTCTCAAATAAGAACAAGATTGTATAAAAATTCTGTCTTGTCTTTTGAAGATAGACTAGAGAAGTTTATTGCTGACAATGACACTCATATTGAAAAAAAACAATTTTATATAATTTTTCTTGAGCTAAAACGTATTTCGTTTATTTTTAATACACGTAAGATACATTATACATTTAAAAGACGCAAGGGACGTTTTGATGAAGACTCAGTTCCCCTTGTCTCTGTATTAGATAAACTGATTTTATAGATTCTACATTTAGTCCACGTCGTTTAATATTCTAATATTTTCAGAGGTTTGAACAGACATAGGTAAAATTTAGAAAACAATAGAAATGCTTTGAGTTTCTAGAGCGCTCAGTTGAAATCTCTGAATCCTATTCTTTATTTTTTTTTAAAAGCTCTGCCTCCCAAGTTGTTTTGATACATTATAAACTGCTCTAATATCCTTCGATGGAATTATTTTACATTAGCCAAATTGAATATGTAAAGTTATATAAATTATGTTGTCGAAAATATTCTTTATAAATTTATTCTTTATAAATATATTTAAACGTTAATTTAGAGATTTATCACAGCATTTAAAAGCATTGGACAATTGTTGTGTTTATGCACAAAAACAACCAAGTAAGTTGTATATTTAAAATCAATAATAATAATCTTGTACAAAATATATTTGTCATTTAAGTCAGAAATTATTTCAAGAAAAGCCAAAAAAGCAACTAGTCTCAGAGGAAGCATCAATTTCAAACCCCATTTAAGGTCCCCACAAGGGTTGTCCATTTCAAGTCAGAACGTCGTACTCATCCTCCATGATAGATATCGTATCTGAATCAAAATCGTTAAGCTTAGTCTAAAATAAATTTTTATTGCTTTTTACATTTTGCTTGTGAATTTAATTTATAATTTTGACATTATATTTCTCTCGCAACTATTAATACTAATTGAAAATTGAGTGAACTTTTGTTTTTTTGAAAAAAATCTTTTAGTTTCGAACTTAAAAGAAAACTGGAAAGCTAAATGCTTCTTCTATTGATAATAATAATGAGCAGCGCTTTTAATCATCGAGTCGTTTGTAAATATTCATTAACTTTTTTCTCTGTTAGCGTTTTAGGACTTTATCAAAATAACGATTATCACATTTAATGTCCGTATCAAAACGTATACTTTGATTATATTTGATATTAAACAACAATATTCTTATTCAAACCCGATAGAATATTAGGTCGCATTATACATAAACTCCTTTCGTCTATTTTGACCAGCCTTGAAAATTGATAAAATAAAACAAAGAATAAAATATTTATAATTTTTAATTCCAAGTTTTGTTAAACTAAATATTATTTTATTTAAAATTAATAATTTTACCAAAAGAATTATTTTAAATTTTTTTCTACATAAAATTTTATCAAAAGTGTTCATATGTATATTTCGAAACCCCAACAGTTTTACACCGTGCATTTTGAATATTAATTACAGGATCCAAAGACCTTCACATGTTACCACAATAAAACAAACTGCAAACAAGGAGAGTAAATAAATTGTTGCGTATTAAGAATAGTTATTTAGAACTTTAGTGGACGTTTCAAAATCATATTGATTTAGGATATTAATTATGGATGAATATTCTCTAACAAGGTTAAATTTGGTTTATCAAAATAAACGAAACCGGGGTTCGAGGAACTTTGAAAAATAAATACTTTTTATTGGAGACGTTTTAGAAACTGGATATCTTGTTATTGTCCTTTCTGGGATATGTACAATCTTGGAGTTGAACAATATAGGTAGGAATTAGTTATAATGAAGGTTAGGAGATTGACTTTGAAATCTTTTGAATTATTTTGATAACTACAGTACCAATTACCGCTAGGTAATTGAATTTTGATTTTTTTTATTAATTTATATGATTTATATCGCTAATGGCAATATGGAATTCTCATTGATTTTTAAAAATTTTATTTTATATCATACATTGTATAAAACCGGCAGAGCCGTAGTGAGGGCGGTGCGAGAGGTGCGGCCGCACCGGGCGCATGGGCGCCAAAATCGCAATTTATAATAATAATTAAGTAGTCTTTTTTGTTTAATGACAAAGCATCCATGAATTTATCCGACTAAATTGATGTTTTCTTATAGCTAGGCGATGCAAGGCTTAAGCATCAATGCTGCGTCATAGAGCATGTGAATACGAACGTCCAAAGTCAATTTAATTCTTTTAAGGAATAATTTGCAGTAGTGAATCTTTTTCGCGCTGGGGGAGCCAGATTTGAACTTCGCACAGGGCGCAATTTTTCCTTACTACGGCTCTGAAAACCGGCAGTACTAACCCGATTTTTGTAACATTAGTACTAACATCCGTCTGTAAGACCGAATTCAAAGAATGCTATTTTATTCATACACTTTGTATTCAAATAGTACTTGTTTGGTAAGAAAGAACATAGCAGTACTTAAACTATTTATTAATAATTGGTAACATTAAAATAACAGTGAGTAATATAAAAACTTAGTCATTTTCTGAGTCGTCATTGCGATGATTTGATGAAAAAAAGTGGGAGATCGGTCTGAGGGACTGAATGTTAGCACTTGAGAGATAAATGATATAAGTTAAGTTTTACCACTATATATATATATATATATATATATATGTATTTATTGTTATTGTTATTATATATTTATTATTTATTGAGAGATAAATGATATAAGTTAAGTTTTACCACTATATATATATTTATTGTTCAATAAAGACAGGTAAAAATAAGTTGATAATGTAGCTATAGGTTCATCCTTCTTCCCTATTTTCAGTTATTTGACAGTAAGAAAAAATTAGCGATAATGTCTTTTTTGATAATATCTTTTTGATTTTTAAAAATGACAAAAATATATTATACGTATTTTTTGAAATGAAATTTGATTAAGAATACCTCACACATGTGTTAACAACGTCGATAGCTTCTACCATATTTGTTGGAACGTTCTTTTCTTTTACAAACGGACAAGATCAATGACACCTGTTGGACATAAAGAAAAGGAATTGTATTTGGATGCAATATTGAAGAACTAGATAAATCTTTAACGCCTCATACATACTTTATTTACTGTGCTGCGAACTTATAGTTCTTGGTTATGTGCCATTTGTTGTACGAAGGGTTTGGCTACAGGACGTGCTCTGAAAAAGAGTGACAGAAATACTAAGTGAAAGATTAGACTCAATAGAATAATCCATTCAGAGGAGGATACAAAAAAATGAGAGAAGAAAATAAGCACTTGAAAAGGTCGTGATTAAAAGAAGAGTGGAGCAAGAAAGACCAATAGAATGATCAAAGAAACAATGGGAAGATGACTTAAAAGATTACAGCAGATGGACCATGAAAGGTTTCAGAAGAGCAGCTTCAAACAGCTGATATTGGTAAAGGCTTGTGCATAAAAGGGTAACCTCACGGCAAAACCGCTGAAGTGCAAAAGAAAAGAATAATGAAATTTATATTTAAAAAAAACATAAAATTTTCTTAATGATTAACTGATTGGTTTTCATACATAAAAAATTAAAATATTTTTTATGAAAAGAAATTCATTTTATTTTTATTAAATTAGACTTTTGAGATATTTAAATTTTTTTATAATTCTAATTTGATAATTAAATTGATATTTTTGTCCTTTATAGTTTTAATGTGTTTCAACATTAATTAACTAATTATTAAAAAATATTCTATTTAAAAGTGATATACTAATATAATATAATTTAATAAATTTAAATTTTACTCATTAAAAATAACAATTTTCAGTAATTAAAAATTTATCTGGTCAGCCTATTTTTGTTTTTAATCTAGAGTATAATATTTAAATTGAGCCGAAATAGGGGAATGCAAAAAACTGATCAAATCTATAAGTTGACCAAATATGGATTAATCGTTCAAAAGGGTCATTTTCTACTTTATATTAAGCTTTGAATTTATTTTACATTAAGTTCTTTCTCAATGAATCCAACGTTTGATTTTGTAAGCGGGTCTATGTTCTGCTAATGAGTTTTCAGAAAAATAATTATACTAAAAAACGATAAAGGAAGCAAAAGATATAAGAATATAAAACAAAAGATATACAAATGTTGAAAAATTTATTTTTAATGATCCTAGAACAAATGTAAAAAATTGCTAAAATGGGAGGGTTGTCCAAAATCAGAGGTTAAACTAGTAGGGGAAAAATGTATGTTCTCCACCACCCCCCCCCGGGGGGGGTGTAACTAGTTACCGTGGTTGCCATGGCAACGGTCGCGGTTACCATGGCAACGGTCGCGATCACCTTGGCAACGCTTCCGATTGGCCGCCGGGCCCCCTGGCAACAATCGCGATCACCTTGGCAACGCTTCTGATTGGTCGACGGTTCCCTAGCAACGGTCGCGATCACCTTAGCAACGGTTCCGATCACCCTAGCAACGGTCGCGATCACCCTAGTTTAGGCAGCAACGGTTCCGGGTCACTGGGTAACGGTAACCAAGGGACGTTTTTCATTAGCAACGGATACAGTGATCCAAGGCGGTTGTAACCATGGTTACGGTTCCCACATCCATAGCAA
>MQRK01204333.1:933-16907 GCA_001938485.1 Girardia tigrina
TTAAAATTAATATCATTAAATTAATTTCATTAGATTCAAATAATCAATCAATAAACATATCAATCCCATCTGAGTAGGAGAGTCACAAATCTAAACAGCATACAAACAACAAATTTACATTCCAAATTATCCCTCACAATTGTAACTAAAATTAATTTTGATATATTAAAAAATTGAGCAGAAAATTAAGCAAAGTTTGATGTATAACGCATTTTTTTTCGATTCTTCGTTGTTTAGAAAAATGTAAAATACTCACCGTTATCTATCCAGATTTTGAACATGGCAAAAACTGATGTATTTAAAGCAATATCATACCAATCTTCGTATTTTTTTCGATAAGATATGTTATGATCATATTTTCAAATATTATCTAGTTCTAAAATACTTGAATTTAATAAGTTAATTGTATTAAATATAGAAATTTTCTATTGGAAAAATCTTGACTAAAGCTTAAGAGTTTCGCTACATATATTGTTCACAAAAGTTGTAACACTGTCATAAATTCGGCTATTTATTAATATACTCCTCTATAAAAACTATTCCATTTTAAATAATCACAACTCGATCAATTATTTATAAAAATTGATGATTTTTTCACAAACTTACAGTAAATATTGTTGGTTATATTTAAAAAAAGTACTAGAAAAAATGAAAAACTACCGAAATATTTTTAAAAATCAAAACACTTTCAAAAATGAATTTTGTATTTTTTGCAGATATTATTTATTCAATTTCCCAAGGGTTTAAACACTGATTTAAGTCAAAAACTGGTTTGGAATCTTCGGATGATTTATCGAAATTTATTGTAGAATCTACTATCACATAATCCATATCTACCCATTTGCATGTCTCCAATCCTGGTGATTCTTCCATAATGACCATAAATTCTCTCTCACGCTGATGTAGCATTGGTTTTGTCCTAGTCTTTGCAGCAGGAGAAATCACACCTCGGGAGTCAATTTTTTATGATTGCTTAAAATATATTTTGCACTTCTTACATTGATTTAACTTGATTTAACTTTGTCATTGACACTAGGACAATATTGGTCATATGGTGATTCTGGTGATGTAAGATGAAGGCTATGAAATAGTGAAGTATATTTCAATTTGCTGATGTCCATCGATTCCATTTCAATCATTGAAGCATAATGTAGAAGAATTGGGGCCAGCACAAATCTTGATTTAATGATTTTATGAAATTTACTCCGAATGGTTTCACAGCAATTCTTGTCGAAACATTTTACAATTTGTGTCATGTATTGAGTTGATCGAACGTGTTGGGCAATTCAAGATTCTGATTTGTGAATTAAATTAGCTGATTCCAATTCGGAGCTATCGCGATCAATAAATTCAGCAACGGTTTCGTAAGAATCAATGATGACATTTGAGAAAACTTCGCATAATGCTTCTCCAGCAAATTTAAAATTCTTGTATTCTAAATCATTATTTATAGTTTTTCCATTTGAGTCAAGATGGATACCGTAATTATCAGGTGGAAGAATGAATCCTGATAGTTGTTTTGAAAGAGGAGCCATTCGACGTGCGATGGGGAGCATTAGTAGATAGGAAGATCGCATCAAGAATACGTTCGATGAAATAATGTAGAGCTGTTTCAATTAATTTTTGATAACGCGGATTTTCATCTGGACAAAAAAAATTAAAATTATCATTACAGGTTTTGGTAAATTATTTTCACTGAAAAGAAATCGTTTGAAATGATCAACGTAATATAAACGTTCAAAATCTTTAGCATGCAAATATGCGGTCGAATGAGAATGCTTTCCTGATCTTATAGCGATGTATGTAGGACCAGAATATTGAACTGCATTTGGATCACCAAAACCGTTGTTATCAATCGTTAATGCAGCATAAACTGAAGGTATCAACTTGTGTTGTTGAGCAATAACCTAATCATGATCAGGAAGTGTGACTCGATATTCCATGTTCATCAAAAACGGCACTTGACAATTAACTGCAGGTAAACCAATCGGTACTTTTGCCTTATCGTCTTGCTAATGATCGCTACTTCCTCAGGACCTAAAAATGATGCAAGCTCACGGAGATTATTGTAAGTAACTGTGCGAAAAACAGAATCCGGGTGACTTTTATGATTATCTTGCAAGGTCTTGATTAAGCGAACTGGAACTGTTTTAACATGTTTTTTACAATCAATAGAACGCGAGTTTCTTGGTTGAAGGTGATAATATACCGTTGATCTATCAATTTCAAAACCTTCTTGTCTCAAGGCATCAGTAAGCTCACTTAAAGTCTTGATAGTTCTTAAAATTTCACATCGACGTTTTTCATCATGAAAATTTTTCATCATCATTTTCACCTTAAGTAGCTATTTTTATAATTGTGGTGAGCAGTTCAGGCTGTTTATCCGTAACATCAGGTCTTCCCTTTCTAGACCGAATCAGCATTTTTGAAGCAATTTCTGGATGCTCTATTAAAATGTAATTAAATCTAATTCTGTTAAATCTAATTTTCTTTTCGATTCTCTTTTTTAACTTTTTTCTATTATTACTTATTTTTATAATCGATCACAGATCTTTCAAAATCAACTACAAAAGACATCAAAAACCGAAACCGATAAATATTATAAATTATAGTAATGTATTGATTTCTCTATTTCAAATTGATTTATTTCCATTGACGAAACATAAACAACGAGATCGTTCCGGCTTTCTCTATTTGGTCCCTATTAGGTTCGTGATTAAAATTGGAATTCATAATTTTGTAAACTTTATTTCTATTACAATTTTCATTATTGAAACAAATTTACGAGGAACAATATTTTAATTACACAATCCAGATCTTAAAATTCTAAATATAAATAATAATATCGATAAATATATAAATATGTTATTTTATTCAATTTTTATTTTTTTTTATTTTAAATCATTCGAATATAAATTATTTCTTTTTAATTTGTTTTTTTAATAAAATTGCAAAAATAACTTAGAAATTTAAAATACAAAAATATTTAGCAATATTTAAATTTATTATTATTTAATAGAAATTCATTAATTATAAAATTTATTTGTTTTTAATAAAACTTTCCGTTTTATTTTAAATAGTGTTACAAAATATATAAAAATCTTCTTGACAATATTCTTTAACTTCGAAGATGATATTTTAATTGGGAATTTTTAAAACTTAATTTTTATAAAAAATTTGTCTCAATTTAATTAAAATATTATCATTACTCTAAAATTTTTACAAAACTTATTTCATTTTTATTAGTAATATACTATCTGTGAAATATAATTTTTACAAAAATTGTTTCAATTTAATTGGTAGAAATGTTACCTATAAAATATATATTTTATAAAATCTTATTTATTTTAATTATTAAAAAATATTATCTATAAACTTAAATTTTTTATTTAAAGATTATTTCATTTTAATTAGTCGAACATTATTTTTAATTTATCTAAAATATAAATATGATTTTTTACAAAATATCAAAAATTTAAATTTCACCAAAAGAACCCCAACAGTCCCTTTAGTTGATCAAATCATCATCTGACCAGGTTAGATCATTCTTCTCGACTTACAATATCTAGGCTTCTAATCATTCATGTAATATAACAAGTTACGCTGTTTGAAGAAGTTGCAGGTATTCACATCATAGACATTTTTCCTTCAGTGATTGAAATCTACAGGGATTGTTTGCTTCACAATAAAAAGACTGTTCATACTTGTAAAAACTCCTTGTTCAGTGGGACATATAAAGACATTTATAATACATATTTCAAGCTATTTGCTTTAGTGATATCGAAGGTTGTTGTTTTTGAGACGTTTGTAAAAATTCAAGATCAATGAATTGAGTTTGGGTTGGTCTGTTTAAAAATTCTGTCTTTATAAACACTTTAAGATCATCAGATCGTTCTCGAGTACTCCAATTGGTCTGATGAGGTCACATTCTTGGAAGAGATTTCACGGCTTACGTATAATTTCTGGATGTGTTTAGTTTGATGTATTTTATGTTTTATTACCACTAACTTCGATCTCCTCACAGTTACCACAAACCATCGGATTTTCCTAAACTTTGCAAGGTCTCATATCTTCTCTTTTCACGCTCGGTTTTAAAGCCAACGAGTCCCTAAGCCCGTACTTTATATCAGTTTGGTTAAAAATTGGTTCACTATTTGATCTAGGCTCTAAGTTCTGAGTCTAAATAGCTTCATAATGCAAACTTTTAAAATCGCCAATCTCTTATTCTTCTCTTGTTTGCTATTTGTCCTCTCAACAAAGCTACTCAGAATCGACTTCTTTCTATCTCAGAAGCAATTTTGAGTGTCATTTTGAGTGAAGATATCAGCTTTATGGTATTTCCATAATTCACCGGCTTCTTCAGACAGCAATAAAATGAAGGAATTCGGTAACGAGAAATCGATCAAGATTAGCCATTCTTCAAAATCCTTTAGCCTTCTTGTCGCTTTGTGGTAATATCTTCCATAAAATTTTCGAATATTGAAACTCAACATTTGTTGCTCTTTTTAGCAACGCTTCTAACAGTAAATTCAGCGGCTGATTATTTGTTATAGAGTTAAAATTTTCAGCGTTGTCACCAGTTAGGTTATTTTTTACTTTCATTTTAAAAGTTACACGTAAAAATATATTATTAAAAAGTCATTTAATATCATAACAATACAAAATAAGAATTTTAATAATATTAAACAAAAAAATTCTAAGAAATTTTTAAGACAATAATTATTTAATACAATCAAACTTAGCTTCATTATTCATTTCAATGTTCATAAGAACATGGCATAAATGACATGACTCATTAATTTAGTTGTAAAATGTTTTTTAAAATGCTATTAAATCACCAATGCTTCTGCAGTGAAAAACTGTGGAGACTACGAAGATAGGCTGAAATTTTCCCTGGGCAGAATTCAACGGGTATTTTGCGGACCAGAGTCGCATTTGAAATGAGGTTCCATAATCGGTGTACCTGTGCAAATTTTAGCTTTCGACTCTGAATCAATTAGAATTTTCAATAATTTGATTTTTTCAATAATTTATTCCGAGTCGGGATTTTGGGTACGTAACTTGAACACTTTGTCCGACTGAGCTCGTCTGGATTGAAAGATGACCAGGTAATTGAGGGAGCATTTTAGTGTGTATTTCGGTGTGATCCAACGATGGAATCCCAAATATTCGGTCCGACTAGAACCATTTCGGTACTTTAAAAACCAAATGTAGTTTTTTACTACGGGAAAACTATTGGAAACTGTATGATATCCAAAGCCAAGAAAATAATTTTCTCATGACAATAGGAAATTCAAAAATGTATTTATTACAAAAAATACCAAAAATTCACTAAGTTATGAAAAATAGAAAAAAATCAAAAATTGTATTTTTGGTTATATGTAAATTCACTTAAAACAAATTCATCTAAGCGAATTTTTATTGTGAGGAATATTTTTTAATTCACCTAAAAACTATTAAAATTATTAAAACTCCTTCGTTCGAGATCAGTCTGTGTAACTGTCACAGGAGTATCTTAGAAGGATTACCTAAGACAAATAACTCAGTTGAGGCTTGGCACCGGTGTTTTCTTTACCAAGTCTCTGGGAATCATCCAAATATTTGAAAGTTTACCACAGCAATAAAACATGATCAGTCTTTAAATGAGTTAAAAATTTAACAATTATTAGGTGGTCATCAACTATAAAATATATGCTGATCTCACAGAGAGATTAAAATCTGTGGTTTTTTTAGGTGAAATTTGTCAGCTACCCATTTGGTAATAGCTCAATTCGTTTTTAAGTGAATTTGTTTTAGGTGAATTTGATTAGGTGAATTTATATTGATCCAGTAAGATATAAACTAATGATTAATATGGGTTTCAGCCAAGAGGAAATTGAGAGCTCTCTAACAAAAGGCGATTTCAATAACATCACAGCAACTTATTTCCTTTTGGAAGACAAGTCAATAAATGTCGAAAATAATAGAAACAACAATAAATTTTCGCTAAAGCAAACACATGAGAATGGACACTTAAAAGCTGGGATCACTGATAATTCAGATGTAACCAAAATATTTTCTCAAAATGAAAAAAACCTCCCAGTCAATTCAAACTCTTCTTCTAATGTAACTTCTCCCATTTTAACATCAATTCATCCAGAATCTCAAAATAAACCTGATAAACTCACAAATCCGAACAATGATCAAACAATTCCAACTCTCAAAGAATTCAGTTTGAAGGCGACTTTGAACACTAAAAAAGTTGACACCAAAGAAATAAAACGTGAAAAAAAAACAAGATACAAAAGATAAAATGACAAATAAAGCAACGACCACCAATGTCAATGATCGTATATTATCAAATACTGATAAGTTAATTAATCGCCTACAAAAAACACATATAAATAATAATGTTAGAGTAATCACGTCAACGGCAGTAGCAGCTCGTGCCAATGTTCCTTTAAGAAAAATAAACCAAGGGACTCTTGCGATATCTCCATCAAGT
This sequence comes from Girardia tigrina, assembly GCA_001938485.1. NCBI lineage: Eukaryota > Metazoa > Platyhelminthes > Tricladida > Dugesiidae > Girardia > Girardia tigrina. The sequence goes on from MQRK01204333.1 coordinate 7,418, forward strand.
AAACAGCTAAAGAAAATCGTTACAACCATAGAAGAAATTACGATTATATATCATTGTTATATATAATTGAGGCTCTTTAACCTAGAACATATTTAATTTGTAATGTCGGGATAAACCAATCTTTTCATATGAATTATTTTAAAATAAAAACAACTTATTCAATAATAATTTTTATTCTATTAAAAAATAAGATAATATTACATTAGAAATTTATCAAACCTTTTCCCAATCGAATAAGCCCAATTAATAATGACAAATATTCTTTCATGAAACGATTCCAATTTCCTCGTGAGAATGAAAGGTCTTCGTGTTTTGAAACGAGCCATTCTCGTCATTTTTTCAAATCAAGCAAGTAAAATTATAAAAGTGTCTCTTGTGTATCAAACCTCATCTTAGATTTTCTGTTCCATACAACAACAATAAATACTATTTTTGGTTGGGATTAATTAGCGGGACATCGATTTATAATGTGTTATTGCTCCCAATTAGAGCTGTTTTTATTGACATTCAAAATGATTCTGCAATAATTTGGATCATTTTCGATTATTCTATTGATCTCATCAATCTGATGGACGTGTTTATCAGTTCCAGATTAGGTAGTTTTCTATTTGTTTATTACTATTGTTTCAGATTTTGTTTTAAGTTAATGTTAATGTCATTACTATCCCATCAACAAAATTCGGACTTATATTTAATATTTGAAAACTGTTAGTTAACAAACACCTCATAACTAATGGGAAATATTAAATATTAAATCTTTGATAAAGTTTTAGTACGATTGCATCCGTCTAATTGATTCATGATTTTAATCTTATTATCCGAGCAAAAGGAGATTACATAATTTTTTAAAATACTTTTTCCAAAATTTTATCAGTTAAAAATTAAAATGAATAATTATTATTTTAAAAAAAATATTAATTAAATTTGTTTATTTAAAAATTATAAATCAAATTAATCAACTTATTTTAAACTAAACCAGCACCTTCACCCAGAGCAACCTGGGTAAAGATGGTGTGTGCACACCTAGCAGGATGAAAAACAAAACCTAGCAAAGGGCGGATGAGCCCTTTGGTACCAACGGCCATCCAAACTTGGAGAGAAGATAGGCGCCACCATGTTACTTGCCTACTGAGACACTTAAAAATATGCAAACCCAAGCCATAATGCTTGTGCATAATTGAGTGCACCCACTGCCTAACGGCTGCGGTAAAAAATTAAATTAATCAACTTATTTAAAATTTTACAATTATTTTAAATTAAAAATAAATTTAAACATTACATATTTTCAGATAACAAGAATTAAAATAATAATCAGCCATCTGGGTAGGAGAGACACAATTCCAAATCAACATATATCATTCAAACACAAATATCAAACATTCCAAATATTCCACACAATCATAAATTTTGTCCTAATCTTAAGCCCTATACATAACAAAAAAATAATTTATATAATCCTAACTCAAAACAAGATTTCTTTTTTGATAATAAAAAGTAAATTAGAAACTTTACCCTTGTCTCAGTTCTTGAACTACAAATTTGTTCATAATTGATAGAATTGTTCATTGAGACTGTCCATCCATACTTATGCACAAACTGGTACCAAAACATGTTCATTGTATTCAAGATGAAAAAGTAAAAAAGGTATACAGATGCGAGAAAAAGTACCTAAATTTACGAAGACTTATTCATAAACATATAAGTTTAATAAACATGTATGTTTTATGGTTGGACCCATATACGTAATCATAAGGATGATTGATATCTAAGTTCTACCAAAATTATAATGAAAAAAACCTGTTTTTCTGATAGTTACAATATATAATTTATTTTTCTACAGAACTCATCGTTTCAAAGTTAAGTTTTCTTTTCATCGCGTTATCATAGTCACATTGAAAGAAGACTCTTTAGAGTCCGAGACAGATGGAAACGAAACCTCATATTTGATGACTGTGTAAACCTACACATGTTGTTGTATAAATTACAATATTTATAAATTGACAAAAGACTTTTGTATTCATTTCTCTACATAAATATTTTCTGACAATTCTTTAGGATAACTCTCATTGAGTTGAAGAAAAATTTCCATTAAGTCACCATTGAGCAAACTTTTGACAACAAACCAGAGGAAGAAAGAAATACATTGACAGAATGAAACAAACAAATAATGCGACAAAAAGTATCTTATTAAACTTTGAATTTAGGATTTAAAAAGACATTCGTAATTTCGAAAGAATAATTTAATAATTTTTCAAACGAGTTTCTTACATTTCCCATATTACTTTACAGACGATTTTGAATTTCGATGTGGCCGAAATACTAGATCAAAATAATGATGGATTTCTATGTTCTACAAAAATTATAATAATTAAGCCATTTTTCGATAGTGTGACTACAATTTATAGCTTATTTTTTAAAAATAAAATGCGCCTTTCCTGAAATTACTATCGAAGTCTTATTTCAATACTTCAAAAAGAAGTTCTAGATCTAGGAAATTTGTAAAACTATTCTTTTGAACATTGAATAGATCAGTGTTTCTCTCAGTATGAATCGCAATGCATTAGGTGCTCGAATGAAGATTGGCAAAGCTGCCAAATACCATAGGTCTGTTCTCTCTCACAATTCCCAAAAGACAATCAGATCGTTCCAAGTTATCGTTTTGAAAAACTATGAATCATTTTTTTTATTTAAATGTTTATCGCTTGTTTGCGTGCTGTATATGTGTGTATATTATTCCATTTCAAAGCAGTGCTTAGTGAAACCTAAATAACCATCATGTTCCATCACTTTTGAGCGCCACTGTTTATACATGGGCTATGTACAACATGTTATACCAGAACTCTGGAAAGTAATAAACTAAAATTTAATAAAAATATTTAAATAAAAGACTTATTTTCAGAACTTTGTTTTATTTACTTTATTTTCGTTGAAATTGGTAAAATGCATGTCTAGACCAATTTGATTGCACGCAAAAGCTAACTTTTCCTATTTTTTTATTTTCTCTAAATTTTCCTAAAAAGTCAAATAACTTGCTCTGATTGGTTAACTAATCAAAGCGATATGATAAAACTAGGAGTGATGTTTAAAATCATTATTTTTACAAATTTCGAATATTTTGTTTTGCAATCGAATTTATTTTTTGACGATATTATTATTCGTATTTGTTTTGATGATATAACTGTTTGAATTTATTAGCACATTATTATTAATGGACATTATTTAGGGATATTATTAAACGAAAACTTTACCATGAGTAATCGAGTTTAGAGATTTTTTTAGTATTAATAAAATTTTTGGCTAATTGTTTTCCGATTCAATTTTTATTTTTCTACAAAACTCATCGTTTCAAAGTTATCGAATTTTGATTTACGATTTAATGAATTGTTTTGAAACAAACTATGTAGAGATTTTTAATTGAAACAAATTTTTGTACGAATTTATTTATTCAACTTTTTAAGACAAAATTGTCTTTTACTAGTAAAAAAATTGAATTTGAATTCTTCTACAGTCTTGTGCTTGATTTTTTTTATTGAAATCTGAATTATATTTGAAATTTCTAAATTCTCAATAATGATCAGTCTGAATAATATTAAATTGAACCAGCACTAAATTCTCGAGCTCCATGAATATGCTACCAGCATTCGCTCTTCGGAGCAACTTAGAGATTGGATGGAACACCGGTTATTATTTGTGATCATAACATGATGCTTTTGCAACAACAAAAGACTTAAACTTTGCTGTTCTAGCAGAAGACTGAACCATAAAGGCACACATTGGCCACTTCGTCACAGAAGAATCCCTTATCAGCACTTCTCACAATACTATGGAATGGTAAAAACACAGACAAGTGAATGTAAAATGGTAAGTATAAAATAGTAAGGACTGCTGGGAAGTATTTATGTTTGCACCTGCTGAAGGGAAGCGTAAAACGCATGATGTGAAATGTAGAGCGTATGAAAAGTTTGTGAATGTAGCTTGCAAGTTTGCTCACAATTGCACTGTTTACTTGGCTTATGGCTGCCGTGCAGATGTAACTGTAAAAATGAAGCCTGTCACAGATCACCTTGACTCAATCTTCCAAAGGTAACAGTGCGACATGTAGATTAAAAATGAAAACATGTAGTATGAAAAACATCTTTGAAAGCATTAATTGCTGCTGTTTCGAAATCAGGCATCAGGGTTAGTGGATTGAGTAGAGGTTCTAAATCTTTTATCACCCGAAACATCTTAAAATAAGTTGTGTGACTTTTATTCAGCAATAATATGAACATCGATAGTATAATATTATTAAATTTGATACCATGTATTTTATGTAACTGCTCAAAAAGTGGTGGAGATGTTTTGAAAGTTCCATTTGCAAACCAATAGGGAAACATTTTCCACAAATTTAAATTCTCCAAAGTCATAAAAATTAATAATCATTTATCCATAGGGCCACTGTCATAGAACAACAATTTCTTACTTGATGATGTAATTTTATATTCTTGTTGTTGGTGCAGCACAAGGACAATACTTTTGATTTCTTATACGCTTTATGTTTTGAATTTTAGGAAGAAATTCAAATGCCGAAACGGAAGTTACACATGTTGATATGATATTTTACTGTGTATCTTGTGACAATAACGCTGTTGATCTAATTTCGTTAGCCATTTTCCTCGGATTAATATTAGCGATGTTAGGTGCGTGGTTGTGATTCATAGATTCCCACAATATGACGTTCTCTATTCCTCTGCATTTTACAGATTTGTATTCAAGGCACCTCCAAATTATCTTTTCTTTGTTTTTTCTTTCGAATATATAAATCAATTATTAATTAGCTGAATTTTTCCCCTTTGACTTTCAATAAATACTATTATAATACATTTTTAAATTTTTAAACAGTTGTGATAATTAGGAATATAAACAAAACTAATTTAAAATGTTTTAAAAATTAATTTTAAACTAATTAAAAACGTTTTAATATAAATTTTTTAAGATATTGGATTTAGCTATGGAATTTCTGCGACGCTGTAGAGAATGATTTGCTTAAAACTAATAATTCAATTGAAGGATGGAATCGTTCATTTGGTTCAATAATTAGTTCATATCATCCATCTCTTTGGAAATTCAAGATAAAAGAAACGTGGATTTTAATTTACTTGAAAAACAATTTATATTCGAGGAACATTTTAAATAATCAAATAATAATTCTAACATCTTTTTATTTTCAAATATTTAATTGAGATTTTTTTCCAAGATTTTTAAAACTTTTTTAAAATTTTTAATAATTATAATTACTATTAATTTAATTAAATGAGTCCAAATTTTAGTTCGACAATATTTTTGACCGCGATATTTTTGTCCGCTATATTTTGTTGTGTAACCAAATTGGAGTGGTTTCAAACGTTTTAATTATAACAACTTTATTATTTGTAATAAGAAAGTAATTTAAAGTTTGATGTTTTAACAATATGGGTCTTTGAAAGGTAGTGGAAAGGCTCAGAACCACTATACTAGATAAAATTTGTTTCTAAATGATTTAACGGTATTTTCTTTTTTTTATTTTACAACATATTACTGCTAATTATATTTCTAATTAAATTATAATTTTAGCGTATTTAAAAAATGGCTTGTTAGTCACTGATGTAAAGAAAATGAGACAAAATTATATTATTAAATGGGAATTTAAGTTGGATGTATTGGCTCTTATTCCACTTGAAATGTTTAGTATGTTTCCAGAAGTCGGAAGGTTGTATCACACTTTCCTTCGATTTAATCGTATCAGTAAATTTTACAAGTTTTTTAAATTTGTTGAAAGAACTGAAACGAAAACTAACTTTCCTAATGCATTTCGGTTTGCAATTTTAATTTTTTATGTTCTTGTAGCAATCCATTATAATGCCTGCATTTACTTTTTCATATCAGAAAAAATTGGGTTGGGCTCAGACGCATGGGTTTATCCCCCCAGAAACTCAGACAGAGACGATCCCGCCAAACAAATTGATATACCTGATTCATTTAATACATTTTTCTTGAAATATACTTATTCATTTTACTGGTCAACTTTAGTGTTATCAACCATCGGAAATGCTCCTCCTCCGGTTCAAATTTGGGAATATGTTTTGCTTCCTATAAATCTTTTAATTGGTCTTTTATTATGTGCCATAATTATTGGAAATATTCAATCGATGATTACAAATATAAACTCTTCAAGAAGTAATTTTCAAAGAATGACAGACCGTGTCAAAAGGTACATCAAATTTAGAAAACTAAATAAAGAACTCGAGCAAAAAGTTACAAAGTGGTTTGAATATATCTGGTTCCAAAAACAGTCTCTTGACGAAAAGTCTATTTTAAATATATTACCAGATAAACTGAAGGCGGAAATAGCCATTCAAGCACACTTTGAAGTTCTCCAACGAATTCATATCTTTCAGGTTAGATTCTATTACTATCATTTCTTCTTATTTTAAATTTATTACTGAAATAATATTTTTATTGTCATTGTTAAATGTTCTTTGAACATCCTCAGAATTATTATTAGAAGTTAATTCCGACATAAAATCCTAATTTCATTATATTACAACGTCTTCAAAAAAAGTGATTAACACTAATATTAAAACAAAATTACTTTTCTTGAAACAATTTGTTTGATAAATCTTAAACTTGTATAAATAAAAATACTTTTAATATTAATACTTGATTTTATTTTCATTTTATAAATTTCATCTTTTATAAATTTTAACAATTATAAATTACGTTACAGTGTCTATTAAGAACACCAAAGTGACTTTTAACATTTTTATTATCACAAGTTTGATTGTCCTCAGGACAATCTTTGTCAAAACTTTCGTAAGACTGCATCAATCTATTGACTTTAGTTTTATTATCTGAGCAAATGGAGAATTAAATAAATTGTTAAAATATTTACCCAAAATTTATTAGATAAAAAATTGAAATCATTATTAATTATTTAAAAAAATATTAATTCGATTTATTTATTTAAAAATTGTAAATAAAAAGTTGTGATTATTGATTTGTTTAAGTATTCTAAAAAGATTGTGAATATTAAATAAATTCTACTTGTTGATATTATGAATCCTGAAGTGAAACCTTGAGATTTAACTAAAATTGTTCGAATAATGATGATTAAAAAGAGAAATAAGAAAACCAATTAGAGCGATTACAAACGATGAAAGACTTTCTGAGAGTTGTAATGACTCTAAATGTGATTGCAATAAAAACTCAAATGAGACTTGTCTAAATGTTTTTAATACACGTCAAGAATTACGAAATTTTACGAAGAAATTTAAAATATAAAATCTTGAAATAATTTTCAAAAATTTTATTAAAATGAAAAATAATTCCAAAATATCCAATTTTAAACAAAATTGAATTAATTATCATTTGATAATTAATCATATTAATAATTAAAATTAAGAACGAATAAAATATATGCTGCACAACACTTGTCCTGATTTTTTAATTACATTGCGATATCAACATAAAATAGTTACTGAAAGTAAAATACGACATAAGATTAACAATTTTATAAAATCACCAATTTTTAATTTGAATATTTAAACAAATATCTATATATCTTATATCGATGTTTCAGGAGAATTTCTAAATAAAATTTAATATCTTTTATATGAATGTAAATATAAGAATGGGTTTAGATATAAATATGTGTGACTTCTCTTATCCTAACACACATTTCTTTAAAAGGCTTTAGATATTCTACGTATATTCTTTATTATAATACAACCTGTTTTTATTTTTCAGATGTACGCTATGATCAAGCACTTTCCGAATGATTTTATATGGTCCTTTATATTTGTCCAATCCTTTCAGTCTATTCTCTCGTTTTACTATTACTAAATCTCCTTCTTGAACTTTCCGCCTTGTTGTCAACACCTGATCTGTTTATGGGTATCTTTTTGTTTAATATCTTCAATAACTTTTTTGTATATCTCATTGCCTCCAGACACATCCAATGAAATACTCTTCCTCAATATTACTTCTGCTGGGCTAACTCTAATGGAGCTCTGCCTAGATGTGTTAAGTCTGAATTCCATTTCTAGCAGGATTTCCGTAGTGACCTAAAGTCACTAATATATTTGTGTTCAGTATCCAAGACAGGGGCGTAGCCAAGATTTCATTTCGGGAGGATATTGATTATTACATAACACTTTCAGTCACACACACATATACACACACTGATATCGTTAACCTTTTCATGGTCCTGTAAAATACCGCTTACATATTGTTTATTGCTTAACAAGAATGACAATTAGACACAGAAATTACAATTTATTCTACAAAAATTGTAAGGAGTAAAGAATTTAATAACGACACGAAGAGTTAAATTTATATTAAAAAGTTCAGTCTTCGTTGGGATTGACAAAATTCTTTCAGCACTTGATATTTTTATGAGAGTTAATTACAGTCGAAGCTGCCTAATTCCACGCTCCCTAATTATACAAGCTGTGCAAATACAGACAAAAATTTGGAACAAAAAATCATAGCTTTTATAGAATAAAATCTGCATAATTTCACATTTTTCTTATTTCACATTTTTTAAAAGTTAGAAATTAGACTAAATTTAGAGTAAATTAGAAATTTTAGTAAATATGAATTTATAAATCATCGGTGTACATTTATGCACAACTATTAAATAATATAGAATGTATCTTAATTTTACAGGTCAAAATTCTATTTTTTGTCCCCTTAAAGAATCAAAAGATCATCAAATATTGGCCTAGAAAATTTCAGTACCAATTCCAAATCAATAGCTAATAACAAGGCTAATAATGCTGGCAATAATTTTCCATCAAACACAGGTTCTATTAGTTAATCGCGTAAAAGAGCTAACTGAAACTTATGTTTCAGTGAACTCTTAACTATATATTTAAATAAATAAAAATATAAAAAATAAATTTTTATATATAATAACACTAAGAATATAACACTAAATTATATTGCATAACAATATAATAGACTAACAGAAAGAAAATTCGAGTTGTTGTTCGAATAATTATTGACAATATAATTGTGTTAATCGACAACAAGATTGCGGAAGACACGGCAGTCGAATAATTCGGATTGCCATTGGAATTGTTGATCGAGGTCGAGAGACATTCTTGGGATAAAAATTGATTGTTGAGTTTGTGGAATTTTTGTTGTTGATATTGAGAAACGGTAGATGGCAGCGAGTGAGGATGAGATTCGATGAATTGAGATCGGAAATTTCTGTTGTTGAATTGTCTCACATTTATGTCACAAGAAATGCATTAAAATCCACTGTTAACAGTTTTATAATTTCATGCTAAACATTCTTTGGAAACTGAGATAGATGGAATAATTGATAAACCGACACGAAAAAATCCGAATGATTTGTTTATAAATAGAATTAATTAATCAATATTTATTAATTAATAATTTATGCATATATATACTTATACATTTAATTTGATGTATATATATATATATATTATATATATATATATAT
>MQRK01204341.1:5749-20705 GCA_001938485.1 Girardia tigrina
TTAATCACAGAAAATTACACAAACTCAAATCAAAACGCGCATCATTCAAATAAAAAAGTCTAATCAATATTTATTTGTATAAAAACTATCAATTGCGGATACAAATGCTAATTAACATCTGATGCCTGTCCCGACGGCCATAAACACTCCGAATGTGAAACCGCCTTGCACCATGCCCTTCCCGACTGTCTTGATCAACTCAAACCCTCTCAAACCGTATCTGAATCACCACAGATTGTCTCAATCAATCGCAAAACTCATTTCTCATTACCGAAAACAATTAAAGCCCCCAAAAATCGCGCCCGACGCCAACCCAACCCCGCAACCCATCATAAATCCCATTTTCATTCGATCGAAACACGATGGTTTACCGCTGATCATTCGATTTTGTGGAACAACTGGCATGATTGATTCTGTCGATAAATTGAATTGTGACGGTAATTCGGTATTATTTAAACAAATTTGGGAAAATATTTGATTTTTATTGGTATATTTTAATTAAATTTCAATTTTTGCTTTCGGAAATAGAGAAATTTGATCTTGAATTGAAAATTTTTACATATTTTTATTTAATGAATTACGAAAATTTTTTTTGGTGAAAGATTTTTGAAATAGTTATTGATGTGGATTTATTGAATATGTTGAAAATATATGTTTATTGTTTAGTAATTATGTATATGAATTTATTTGACCATATTTATACATATCATGCCGAATTCATGAACTGTTCAATTTTTGCCGAATTCACTAACTATATGGAAAAAGCAATTAAAATGAAAAAATATACATTTAATATGAAAAATTATTTGTTTAATATGAAAAATTATCAATTTCATATAAAAAATATAAATTAAATGTGAAAAATCTTTATTATGCAAAATAGACTGCTAATGTAAACTTTTTTATTTATGGCTGTTAAGAATATTGAAACAATTTTCATTTGAATTTTTATTATTATCACATTTAGAATAATCAAAACTCTTTAAAGATCGTTCACCGTTTGACCTCGGTCTAATTGGTACTTTTAATCATGATTATTCGAACAATTTTTTAAAATCTTCTTAAAATATTTAATTTTTAAAAATATTAAGTAAAAATAATAATTTTAACCATTTTTTCATAAAATCTCAAAATAATAAAAAATTTAACAAATTGTTTAAACGAATTCTGGATGATAATTTTCTTTTAAAAACAACACTCATCCATTAAAAAATATATTTATGAACAATATATTTCGACGGATCTAATTTAGACCTAATTATTTAATTTTGATTTGCTGGGAAAAAAACTCAAGTTATTTTTCCAGACGTAAAAATCCATATTAAAAGTAGTCCTCAAGTGATTATATTGTGGAAATCAAACACACCTGGATATTGTTTCTCACGGTAGTATTTGTATAAAAGTTGAGAAAGAAACAAGGAAGTTAGACTCCTATAATCTGGAGCAAGGAAGAGTAAAAATCTGAGCAAAGAAAAAGTACGAAAGAAATATATAAATTATTTATCTTTAATTAAAATATTTGTTATACCCTAATTTCTTGCATATAACCCGCACCAATGTATAACCCGCACATTAAAAATATCAAAAAATTATATGAAAAGTATAACCCACATCCTCGAATTTTCGGGAAAACTTACTTTTTTTCTCGTATAACCCGCGGGTTATACACAAGAAATTAGGGTATATACTTTTTTTTTAAATTTCAGTTGGAAAAAAGAATCTTCTTTTCCTATCAAACCAAAATACAAAATAATAAATAAGCTAAGTCACTTAAATATTCTTGAATCAATTTAGACTGTATTTTGTACATAAAAGAAATAAATATTTTAAATACAAGTCTCATTTGTTTTAATTTTGTTTTATTTTAAAGATCACCTATTATCCCAACATATTGAAAGGTTTGCAAGAAGTTAAAATTTCAAAAGGTCAAGAATTTTAAATTAACAAGAAGTCAAACTTAATTTGAGAAGGTCAAGAATTTGAAAGATAAATTCATTCAATCGTCTGTGTAGACTGAATTTAATTTACATTGATTAATTGAGCCATATATAAAAGCTCGCAATTCAAACTCAGAACACACGGAAATTTTGATCATCGGAAAGCATGACATATTGTATATAGGTGCGAATAATATATAAATTATATATCTTAAAATAATTATTCTCTATATTAAAATTTTTTCGGGCAAAAGAATCTCTTTTCCCGTTCTATCCAAATTGTAAATTATTAATATAGGATTAAGTCCTTTAAATATTTTCTTAAATTTTGATAAATATTTGTACATTGTACATTATAAATAAAACATTTTAAAAAACACATGATAAATCTTATTCTTTTTAATTTCTATTTTTAAATTTTTAATCACATCGATACCCCAACAAAAATAAATGTAATATGTTGAAATTCGATTGTTTAAATCGAGTATTTTATAATAAGTTGACGCAAAAATTTGTAAATATTGTATATTCAATTAAAAATTTCTCATATCATTATTCTTTTGAATTTCTCGACGATTTTTCTCGTTTTTTTAAATATAAATTTAATGACCAGAGAAAAAGATTGGGATGACTTGAGTTGAATAGCAAGGACGCTAGAGAACACATCGGATGATAAATTAGTCGCCTTTAGTCGTTTGGGGTCGCAAGAAAGAAGAGAAATGAAAACCAGTGCTGATTCAAGCGCCAGTTTGAATGATGAATCTCTATTTGAAACAGTATCGATCGATATCGGATGGATTCTTGACCGATTGAGTGAGGTGAATGATAAAATGTGGAATCAGTTGCACCCAGACAACTCTAAAGACAAGAAAGTCGATCGAGACATTGCTCTCTCAATAGTGAATGATCACACAATGCAGAGACACTGAAATTCTAATCGATTATCAGCGCGAATATCGGCGTACGCAAGATAACATTATTGTTCTTAGAGAGCTTGAGCAGTTATTCAAAACGGTGAGAATAGAAGATATCGGTCGTAAATCACCATCATTCAGAAAACCGAAACATGTGTACGAAAGACTCGGTGAATTGTTAGACTTAAATCCGGAAGATATTGTTATAAAATTATGATCGATCGACATTGATGGAGTGTGATGAAATTACTATGAGATGATGGAGAATGAGTGCTTGTCGCATTTATTTGAAACGGAGAGATCTGGTGATCTAGATGGGCGAGTCAGGGTGATGGTAGTGAGCTTCGATCCTTTTCCCCCTGCGTCCCACAGTTCACGCCCAGGGCTGACGCGCCACAGCCATGAGTCCACTGCGCTTGTTATGTTGCCACCAGACATATTTTATCAGTGAGTGATATAAGCGTTTTTTGAAGACAAAAACAATCGGCAAACCACTTGATCACCCTTAAAGTTTTTTAAATTAAATATTTAATAATATTTTCATGACAAAATAATTATTATTTATTTATTTATTCTAATTCTTCTACCGACTTCACTTTTCAGTTCGTAACTACGATTATGGACCTTATTAATAATTTTAAACGGCCTACATATCGGTATGCTTGTTTGGATATGTTCTGTTGCTTTACTAGAACTTCATCACCAACTTCAAAGTTTCGGTTGCCTCTATGAGCTGTGCTATAAGTGACTTTATCCTGATTTATACGTGCTTTCTCAATGAGATCTTTTTTTCTTGTTTATTACTTGCGTTACACCACTGCCGATTTATTTTGAATCCAAAAATGATTTCAGCTGGGCTCACCTGTATTGCTTTTTGAGTTGTGGCATTCAAACTAAACTCAATTTCCGGTAGTAAATCAACCCAATTTTTTTGTCGTTCTTTAACTAATGTTGCATTCATAAAGTCCCTTATGGTTCGGAATTGTCTTTCCACCAGTCCGTTAGTGTTATGATGGTAAGGACTTGAAAACTGTAATTTTATATTATACTTCTGTGCCATTAATTTCATTAAGTTAGATTCAAAACTTTATATTCTATTTATCAAAATTATTAAAAGACAAAAATCATTATATTCTATTTCAATATTTAAGCTCGTTATTATACTTCTATCAATGACATTGATTCTGGCCCCTGTATCTAACAAACAATCGAAATATTTATCATTAATTTTCACAACTATACTTAGCCTACCATTCATTTTATTAAAAACTATTTTAAACTTGAGAGAGCGTGAGAAATTTTTCATATTATTATTTACATTTATATCTAATATAGTAGATATATTAAAATATACAATATATACAATATACATATACAATATATACAATACAATATACAATTACAATTATTTACATTACAAATAAAAGGTTCTTAAAAAACAACGAGGAATTACATTTATTATAATTTATCTTAATACTTTAATTTATTAAAATCAATATTAAATATCGGGTTTAGAATTTTCTGAAGTCTCTCGAAATTAATTTAATTAAATATTAAATTAATTTGTAGTGTGTTGTTTTAATAATTGAGTGTTGTACACAATTTTGAATTTTGATATAAATAAATCTTCATAAATTATTCTTGTGATCTAACATGGCGACCACGCCTAATTATTTACAAAATTTGGTTCCAGTAACGTATGCAGCGGATTCAGATTTAGAAGATTTTATTAAAGAATGAAAGAGATTTTTTGAAGTATCAGGCACGGATCAACACCTGCAAGGAATTTTGGTCAAAGCGTTCATCACCAAAGATTTAATCGCGATATACGAATCAGTGGACCCGAAGATAACAGAATTCGAGGAAAGATTAAGAAAAGTGTTCACAAGACAGTCATCTCTAATACAAGATTTAATATCCTTATACAATTATGAAAAAGGATCGGATTGTGCAAAGGTATATTTTGATAAAATTGAATTAATGCTTAAGAAGTTGATGAAGCGTCTTTTTTAATTCATACTTTTTGGTACATTGTACAAAAAACAATTAAAACAATTAACTCTCAGAAACGCAGTGGAAGTCGATCAAATTAAAGATATTATCAATAAAATGGATATTATCGAGAAGTAAGAAGCCCAAGACATTTCAACGATTCAGAGAAGACACACATATGCGACAATTGTTAAACAGAAGCAAGATTTTCCAGCGTCAGTGAGGAACGAACGATGGAACAGCATGCAGAGACGAATGCCAGGAAAGGGAGTATATCAAAAAAACCTAATCTGCTGGTCGTGACAAAGAGAAGGTCATATTATGAGAAATTGCCCCAATCGGCAAGTGAAATGTTATGCGTGTAAAGAACATGACGACGTCAGACAGGAATGCCCAAATATCACTTGCTCCGGTTGTAAGAAACGGGGACATTTTAGTTATCAATGTTTTCAGAAAAGACAAATACAACCCCGTGAACGCGACAGAAGGTTCAGCGGTAACTTGAGGAACATGGCAGTGATGGAGTTCAACGAAATGGAAGACGATGTGAAAACCGTGGAGACATCAGAATATGAACAATCCCCAAACGGGCATGCTCCGTCAAGATGAGAGGTGATGGGAGCTATATGCTAAGAGATAAGAAAATTCTAGAATCGATAGTTAATATTGATTTTAATAGATTATAGTATTAAGATAATATATTAAGATAATAATAAAGATAATTCCTCACAGTTTTTATTATTGTGATGAATGTTTTGAATGTTTGATATTAGAATATTGTTTACTGATTTGGACTTGTCTCTCATACCCAGATGGATGATTAATATTTTAATTATTATTATCTGAAAATATATAGTGTTTAAATTTAAAATAATTATAAAATTTTAAATAAGTTTATTATTTTATTTACAATTTTTAAATAAATAAATTTAATTAATATTTTTTTTAAATAATTAATAATCATTTTAATTTTTAACCAATAAATTTTTGAGTAAATATTTTAATAATTTATTTAATTCTCCATTTGCTCAGATAATAAAATTAAAGTCATTAATTAGTACACTGCTGTAATCTTACAAAAGCTTGGACAAAGATTGTCATGAGGACAATCAAACTTATTATAATAATAAAATAATAAAAGATATATTGGTTTTCTTAATAAATAAAATTCTTGCGGTACAATAACAATCTGTGTTAATTATTCAGGAAAATTTAAAATAATTTATTCTGATCACTAATTACGATTTACAATATTTATGATTATCAAATTGTGGAACAGTAATAATGTTATTACAAATATTTAAAAGCCATGTCATTGGTGTAAATAATCACACATACTCATATATCATATAGTTTATAAACCATAGCTCAGGAGTCTTTATTAATTAAAATTCTACACGCTTTCGATATTGTTTAAACAATAAATCATTTTAATGTTCTTTAATTTATCGTCATTTTCTCTCACACTCCTCCTTACCCTTAAGGTACATACGTACACTCTGCTCGTGCTCAGGGGGGTCTTTGTGTCGCTGGGTTCTGCATCCCCACAAATACTAAGTCTTTAAAGCGTGCCGGTCGAACAATCTCTCGTTGCGGCCGTCGTTCTGCTTCGTCACCCGATCGTCCCGGACCGCCTTTTGAATCGACTTCTGTCTCTTCCTTTGAATGTGTGTCATCTTTTTCAGAACTATCACTGTCGAAACTACTTCTCGGCTTTTTGTGATTTGCTTTCGACTCATTAGGCCTTCCGTTGAAAGCCCTGTCACCGTCCTCGGGAGCGCGCCTTATGTGTAAAACATGGTATGTTACCCTATCCATCACCTCTTGCTGATGAGGCATAAAAAAATCCATTTGTCATTCTTATAACTCAAATTATCAAGCAATTGAGCTTCAAAATACATCAAATTTTAAAATTTATTGTTAGTTCATCGATAATGAGAAAAGGTTTTTAGTTTAACAATATTCTAGAAAATGATTGTGAACTTCTTAAATATTGAATTATAACTTTTTCGAGTTTATTCAGTTTGTTGATAATAATAATTTTTTACCAAAAACGTTCTATTGTCAGCAAAGTATAAACTTCTTTTGTCAAAATTTGCATGGACATTATAAATTGAGGTTCCAGGCCCAAAACTTCTGTATCTTCCCAATATTTGATCCTAAATTCCTATTGTTGATATAACCTCAGATATCGGATTATGACTATCATTTCTTTATTATTTAATATTATTTGACCTAACTTCTCACCTTCACTGTAATCGAGTTGAAAGGTTTCATTAGCCAAGCATTGACATTGCCAAATTAATACATTGTAAGTTGAATAGACTCGTAATTGATTTAAAATATGTAACTCAAATTTTGCTGAGAAATAATTGATATCCAAAGCTTGAGATAAATGTAAAGAAAACCAACAGATCCAAGGAATAAGAGATTAATAATTATATTGTTTAGTTTTCTTTGTTAAATTAATATTTCGTTTAAATTCATTGTTTTGTTTCTTGTTTTTTGATCGCAAATTATAAGAGGATTCTTCAATTTTCGGAACCTTTTTACATCAATTAGAATGCACTAGAATTATTTCAGCATTTTTCTTATTAACAACTTGTAATCTTACGTTTCTTGCTGTTATTCCATCAACACAATAATGTCCTTTATAAGGTCTTTGTAACTTTGGCGATAAACCTTTTTTGGACTCTGGTTTGTTTAAATAAACTAAATCTCCAATCTTTAAATCATGATTTTTAGCTTTTTTATCAAAAGCTTCTTTATTTTCTTCCTGATTATATTTGATTTTTAATCCGGATTTTTGCCAAGCTAATTGCATTCTTTCTTGCATTAAAGTTTTATAATAAAGAACTTCCCAAGGATGAGATTATGTTTGCTCATAATTTAAATCAATTGGTATATTATTGTGTCGAAGGTGCATAAGGTAAAATGGTTTTTCGCTAGTTGCAGGATGAACGACATTATTGTAAGGATATACACAAGATGCAAGGTTTTGATATATCTGGACATCACAAAATAGGTTTAGTTATCAATTTCTCCTTTAAAGTTTCAAAAGCATCCTGTTTCTGTTTTTCAAAATAAATTTATTGCCTTTTCTTAATAATGAATTTAGTGGATTCGCAATATGTGAAAAAAAATTAATAACCCGTCTATTTGAAATGACTCTTCAAAATCTTCGTATGTATTTAAATGATAACATAAATTAAAGTCTTTTAAATATCATTGAACATTTCAGTGACTAAAAACTTTTCAATTACTAGTTTTGTATACTTGAGAAATGAGAAATTCTATTTATAGCATAATATGCTATAGTTTTATTTATAACTTTTTAGTTCACCTTTGACGAAATAGTGTAAAGAATCATTCAATCATTTAGTGGTATAAAAAAGTATAATGTAAAATGTCATTCTTTACATTCCATATCGGTACAATATGTGTATTGAGAGTTAAGAAAAGTTTAAAACTAGTTTTTTCATATCAATTTTTTATAAATCTTATAAAATAAGACATTCATAGTCCTGATTTAGATTTTGAAAAAGAACAAGACAAAAATGAGACTTTCAAGGACAATTTTCCCAAATACTTCGTAAAATCAAAGTTTGATATTATAATAGAAACAGATTGTTCAAATATTTGACTAAAAATAATCGTTTACAAGAAAAATCCAACTGGTCAATCAAACCAAAGACATTCGAGCTTTGATGAAATCATTAACCAAATATTTAAACAGAGACAGAAAACTTATTCATAAAAATATAAAGGAAAAAATCATTTTGAACAATTAATTGGTCATACTTTCTATCTCAATTATCATTAAAAATGTTTAAATCACAAAATTTTCATTAACGTAAAAGTTTTGATGGATTAAATGTCAAAAATTATAAATAAATTTCTATTTTTGCATTAGTTTATACGTTTCTTTGTCCTTTCTTTATTCACGTCATCATTAAATGTCACTACTTTTATATGACCTATGGATTTAATGTTCAACATTTGAAACACGATTTTGTTATCGGACAATTATTAATAATTGTTTTCGTTTTCACAGTGCAAACTCTTAATTTAAAATAATCTTTATTTAAATTACAAGTTTTAATACAATTATTATTACACGAAATGACGAAGCCGTTTCTATCGACCGAAACAAACTGTGCGAAATATGATTCATACAATAACTTTAACACAAATGCGAATAAATTGATATTAAACATAAACAAAACCTCAAATTTAATGAACGTGATGCACGATAATCACAAACACATACGGATTGGATAAATCGATTTGTGATTAACCGGACGAATTACCGAATCATTGTAGGACGATTAATTCGACACAAACCAGTAGCCAGGAAAGACACTGTTCAATAATCACCAGTCATGTTTGTATTTGAGTGTGTGTGTGTGTGTGTCAACGTATGTTTGCAAGTGTGTCTGAAATTCAAATCCATAATACTGTTTTCCCTGCCAAATGATTGGCGAACAAAAATGCACCATAAACCTTGCAAGGTGAAGGAAAATAATTTTGATTTTTCATATTGTTGATAGATGATTGGATCAAACTAATTTCTAGAGAGAGATATTTGATTTAGTGGATGTGGTGGGAGAGATGTGATATTTAAACGAAGCGTGATTCAAAGCGGCCATTTTGTTTCGATTTTGATCGCAGTTCAATTCCGATTTGAATTTATACACGATGGTTGTAAAATATTATTTAAATTGCTGATTTGAATTCGATTTTCTTTGTTATTTGGATATTATAGAGAGAATGCATTAGTATACATGTGGGCCAAGCTGGTGTCCAAATGGGTAATGCTTGCTGGGAGTTGTATTGTCTGGAACACGGTATACAACCAGATGGACAGATGCCTGGCGATAAGAGTATTGGAGGAGGCGACGATTCTTTCAATACTTTTTTCAGTGAAACTGGAACCGGTAAACACGTTCCGAGAGCGGTTTTTATTGATCTGGAGCCAACGGTTGTCGGTTAGGATAAGATTATCGATTCAAAAAATAATATTAATTATTTAAAATATTAAAGTTTATTTTAATTTTGTTTTTATTTAAAAATTCTAAATAGAAATGACATTTTTTCTATGATTATTAAAATTTTTATACTAAATTCAGATTAAAAATTTCAATTTAATTCAAATTTTTAAACTTAATTCATTTTTCTAATGCTCATAATGTAATAATTAATTGATAAATCAATTCAGACGAAGTGCGAACGGGAACCTATCGCCAGTTATTCCATCCTGAACAATTGATCACCGGTAAAGAAGACGCCGCTAACAATTACGCACGAGGACATTATACGGTTGGAAAGGAAATCGTCGATTTAGTGCTCGACCGCATTCGCAAATTGGCTGATCAATGTTCCGGGTTACAAGGATTTTTGATATTCCACTCATTTGGAGGAGGAACCGGATCTGGATTTACATCATTGTTAATGGAAAGACTCAGTGTCGATTACGGAAAGAAATCGAAACTTGAATTCGCAGTTTATCCGGCTCCGCAAATCGCTACCGCGGTCGTTGAACCGTACAATTCAATCCTGACGACTCACACGACTCTCGAACACTCGGATTGTGCGTTTATGGTGGATAATGAAGCGATTTACGATATCTGTCGCCGGAATCTCGATATCGAACGGCCGACTTATACCAACCTAAATCGATTGATCGGTCAAATAGTCAGCTCGATTACCGCGTCTCTAAGATTCGACGGCGCTCTCAATGTCGACTTGACGGAATTCCAAACGAATCTCGTGCCATATCCCCGGATTCACTTCCCTCTGGCGACATACGCCCCGGTGATCTCTGCCGAGAAGGCTTACCACGAGCAGTTGAGTGTGTCAGAAATCACGAATGCTTGTTTCGAGCCTAACAATCAAATGGTGAAGTGCGATCCGCGACACGGTAAATACATGGCGTGCTGTATGCTCTATAGAGGGGACGTGGTACCGAAAGACGTCAATGCCGCCATCGCTTCGATTAAGACGAAACGATCGATTCAATTTGTTGATTGGTGTCCGACCGGATTTAAGGTGGGAATCAACTATCAGCCACCGACGGCGGTGCCTGGAGGCGATCTAGCGCGGGTCCAGAGAGCACTGTGTATGTTGAGCAATACAACGGCGATCGCCGAGGCGTGGGCGAGACTCGATCACAAGTTCGATCTGATGTATGCTAAACGGGCGTTTGTGCACTGGTATGTCGGAGAAGGAATGGAGGAAGGAGAGTTCTCCGAGGCGCGAGAGGATTTGGCGGCTTTAGAGAAGGACTATGAGGAGGTTGGAATTGACAGTGTTGAGGGAGGAGAGGAGGAGGGAGAAGAGTACTAATTATATGCAGACTTGACTTATAATTGTTAACAAATCGTCATGGATGATGATTTTAGAGTTGAAATTTCTGTTGAGAATCTGAATAATCAATCACTCAATATTTTATTTTGTTACTTTAATAATGACAAATTATTCAATTTAAAGTTTTATAAATATGGAAATTATTGGAATTAGTCTTTGAAGAATCCTTATTTTTGTAAATGTTTAAATCCGTCCAAATATAATAAAATAATTTGAAATTACATATCCAATTGAGCCATTTAATTAATTACCGCACAATTAGATGAATATTAAATTCGTATTAGGTTTCTGTTACTAAATATTCATATTAAAAGGAAAGGTTACTGAAACAATATTGATAATGTATTGTCAATTCGAAAAGTATATTGAAATTACGACGTGAACATGAAGAAATTAGATCGGACAAAATAAAATGAGATGGTACAATGGCTAGGAGCTTAGAAAAAGCTTTGTAATGATATGAAAAACTTATTTACTTGAATTACAAATAACTAATTGTTAAATGTTATATGAAAAATTATTTTTAAGTAAAGTAAATTGTTAAATAAATTGTCATAAAATAACATACACATTCTTGAGAAAAAAGAATTTACATAACAACTAGGAATTTATTTTTGTGACGGTATTCAAGTGGTCATCTGTGACGCAATCACAGAAAATAGTTGTTACAAAAATGGTGTGAAGCCAAGCTTCTGAAAACATTTCGAGGTATGAGATTCGATGAATCAGCTACCAACATCATATTTTTATCTTGTTCTGCGACATGTACTGAGTTCCTTTTTCCTTTATAGTTACTGTCTTTTAACATGAACGAAACGTTTTTTATGAGATTTTAGAGAAGTAAGATGATTTGAAAAATATATACAAGTGCATATCAGCAGTAGCAGAGTACGAGAACCTTAGCTGGACAATAAATTAAAATTTTGTTTGACCTTTCTAAAGCATACAAGTTTTAAACTGTGAGGAAAACTGGCGCAGAATTGAATCGCACATGCTGACATCACCACACAGTATTTTTGCGCTTTTTTACATTCAAGCTTAGGATAACATGCAATTTCAAATCAACACTTTTCAGAGACGGATTTTATGGTAAGGGGCTACACAACAGAGCGCAGCCGTTTGCAAGATAGAAAGAATCACGCACCGCCATATCATAATCAGGTACTATCATTGATGTCCACGTTCACCTTCTTCTATACAAGCACTGTTGACACACTGTAAATCCCTTTAGACAGTTTATCCCAGGCACAAACCTTATACAACAAAATTTGAAGTAGATTTGAAGGCGTGAACACCGAAACTTTCCAACTATACTTTGAAGGCTGAGTCATACCGCGCTGCCACACTCCACTAACGATCTTTTTTAGACACACCATAAAATTTATAGATATAATCTTTTCTCTGAGGTGGAATGGACCCTCCAGCAATATAAAACCAGATACTAGGGCGAGGCGCAAAACCATCAAAACACCATGCGTTAAATTCTTTTTGGATTTAAAATATTCTGCTTCCACGTGGCTCTAAATTCACAAATGTTGGTTAATAGAGGCCAGTAAAACATCACAATCTCATCTGGCCTATAATTTACTCTCACTTTTGCTAGGCGGTTATTATTCATGCATAACCAATATCTCTCAAATTTTAACGCAAGCAACCGCCTACAATATTGACTATTGGGTTCTTGATCAAAAGAAGTTGTCATTAACACAAAACTTTATTTCTACCACAATTTAAGTTTTTTAAACAAATATTTCCAAGGAACTTTTAATTACATTTTCCAAAATAAAATTAAAATCGCATTTTCATTTAAGTCGATTTAATTGTTTTACAATTATATTTTGATTCCAATTACAATTTCCAAAACAAAATTAAAATTACATTTTTAATTTACTTAGATTTAATCGTATAAAATAAAAGTTATCAAAAAAATAGTTTAGTTAATTTTCATTTCGCAAATAAAATATTAAACTTTATATTACTTTTGATTTTATTTCAATTAAATATTTTCATCAAAATTGAAATTAACTTTTTTTACTTTATAATAAATCTTTACATAGATCTTTTAATAAACCTACCGTAAAATTTATTTTATTTCTTACATAAATTAATTTTTACATTAAATTTCTGAAAATTTTATTTTAACATATCTATAACAATATTTTACGGAATGTAATTGTTTAATTATTAATTTGATAAGATTGTAAATTCAAAAATTTTATGAACTCAACAACGCTCCCAACATTGAAAAAGTTCTTCTTCATCTTACTGACCCGCACCAACAAGACTTAATCGCCAGGTATTTAAAAACTAACACCTTTGGAAACACACTACCCTCGGAGTACCTTCGAAAGGCAAAACTCGAAGTAACATGTGATTGAAAGCTGCTTTCGCGACTAATGATGACATTTTAAGGCAAATGTTTATCCATAGTTCACCATCCAATCTACAGCTCCTTCTTTCTGTTGTACCCATATCGGTTTCGTTAGATGATATCGCAATCATCACAGATAAGTCCATCGATGTCATTTGATAAAATTCGGTACGGTAGGAAATAGATGCTCCACACAGACCCGATGAGACTTTATCGCATCCTTAACGCGCACGATAGGAGAAATGACCACGAGAAATACGCGTTCGCTTCACTGGAGTTCAAGAACCTCACGAACTCGATACAGATTGAAATTCAGTTCTCTGCCCACGTGTTACTATCACAAGAAATTCGCTGAACAGGAAAAACACTGTCACTTTGGGTGTAAATTTTTTAATCCAAATTTTAAGCCCAACATATGCGTATATCATGCCAAATTCCGTGAAAGTGTACGAAAATGCACCCAAGGTTGCAAATGGAAAGGCAATGGCCAGTTTAAGAATTTAAACTAAAAGGCCTGCAGGGAACTCAGTCTGCCTAGGAAAAGGCGTCACTTTCGCCGCAAAACCAATCATTTACGCACCTTTTCTCAGCCGCTACTCACAACCACTTTTACCGTACCAGCCACACTGGCAGGTGAGACCGACGTTATTTTAAATTTACTCGTCGTCACAGGATCTGCTGTTTCCGTGATTCCTAGCGCGCATCTTTCAACCACCGATATTTCAGAAGAATGTGAGTTTCAAGCAGCAAACGGCACTCGGATATTTTTTTATTTTATGAAGTTTTAAGAACATATTAATAATGTTTTTTTATATATTCTTTTTCAGATTCTCCAATCTTTTTTAATATAAGGCTTTCGTTTAGCAATATTCTAAAATTATGTGAAAATATATATGACAGTGTATTTATGAGTGTATTACATTTAAACAGCACATGTTTAAATAGAAAATTATGTTGAAACTTTTGAAAGTTTCTATGATTTATGTTTATTTTTACTCGATCATATTTTTTTTGTTTTATAAAGACAGAAATATATTTTAATTTTGAGGGAAATTAATGACGACATATTATAATGTATCTATATATTTAAGACCTTGTGAGGAATGTTCGAAATGTTTGATTTTTAGTGTTTGAATGTTGTTATTGATTAGGAATTGTGTTTCTCTTACCCAGATTACTAAGTAACATTTAAAATTTTAAATTCTGAAATTAATTCAATATAAATTTTACATATAATACTTAAATTTATATTATTTAATACAGTGCGTTCAGAAAGTCACTGAGCACCTTTCATTGTCTGGTTTATTTTTAGATAATCAGCGTTGTAGCAGACTTTTTAAATGCAAATTTCTATGAAATCGAACTATGAAATAGAT
>MQRK01204382.1:16062-30883 GCA_001938485.1 Girardia tigrina
TCATTAAAGTTGATCGACAATTTATCTTTGAAAAGAGTATTGTTGGATAAATCATTGTCTAATTGAGTCGCCATTTGAGGCGGCAAACGCAAAATAACGTGTTCTAAATCTTTAATTTCTCCAGTAATCATATTGAATAATATTGTATGTGAGTTTTATGTTAATAATAAAAGTATAGCTTCAAATGGTAACAATATAATAAAAAATAATAATTTACAATAATTTGATTGGCTAATAATTATTTTAAATATTTTTAATTTACACAAATTTTTGAAGGTAATATTTAAAAACTGTGAAACTAAATTTGTAAAATTTTAAAAATGGTAAAACTGTTAAATTCCGATATGGGTTCGTGAAAAAGGTCCGAACCTTATATGGTGGCTGTGGTTATGCCATCCAACAGAAGTCGGTGGATTCCCAGCAACTCAAACGTGAGAAGCAACGCTGGAAAACCAGCGTCTTGTCGGTCGACACGAGTCGTTGGTGCAGCCAGTCCATCATCGGTTCTTTCGGTCGATCGGCCCCACCGTCAAGATCAAAGGGACCGTCGTTCGATCCTCCTGTCGACTGTTGGGTGGGGCTATCACTCCCTGACAGCGCATTGACTGAATCGATACCGGTTGTCGAGGGGAGCGTCCTGGTGATTTCGGCGATCGGATGACCCACCAGGGATGGAGCGCGCAGACTCGGCGCGAAGTCTGAATATCGGTAGGGACCAACCTTTGTTCTGAGACGAACGGTCAGAACCCGACGGAATGGACCGGTGGGATTGCAGTAGACAGCGACCGTGAAGTGGATCGACGTCTGTTGAGACGGACCGTGCGGTAAACTCACGCCCGCGGTGAGAATGTTGTTTAAAAATAGCATAGAGTGTTTAGTATTGAATCAAATCGAACAAGAGACCATGTTGTGCAATATATTTATTTTTAAAATTAATACAATGAAACAACAACATAATAATTTTCATAAGGTTATTGTTTTTATTATTTTTGATTTATTTTATTTCTAATCAGATTTTTCGAATCGGATTTTTTTGGTTGATTGAGAAGATCACTACAGTGGCCATAACCAGCAATTCAGAACAACCGATTTCTAGACAATTACCAGAGAGGTATAAAACACACGATAGTATAGAAACTTTTTATCCTCTTGTTCGAGATATTTCAAAGTAGAAAAGATCCCTGAAAGTATTCATGAGATATTGGTGATTAAATTATTATCCCATGAACGAATTACCAATATACGAAATGGTGTCTGTAGTATCCATTAAGTTCTGATAAAAAACTTAACAATGTTTATCAAATTATTAAATTTCGAATTAAAATCAATTAAATTCTTTAAAAAAATAATAAAACAAAAAGAAAAAGTATCATTTGAATTTAATTGAAAATAAGAAATTCAAAGTTCTTTAGAACATTGTGACAATTTTCATTTGAATTTTTATTATTATAACATTTAGAGTCAAAAAACCAATTAGAACGATGTCAAATGCTGAGCGATCTTCCGAGAGTTGTGATAATTTATATTTTTAATCATGATTATTCGAAAAAATTTAAAAATCTTTTTTAACATATTTAATTTCTAAAAATATTAATTAAAAATAATAATTTTAATCATTTCTTTATAAAACCCAAAATAATAAAAATGTTATCAAATTGTTAAAAATGACTTTAAATTTATTAATTTTATTTATATCTAATTAAATGCTTTTCTTTTCTTAAAAAAATATTAAACTTAATTTAAATTGTTAATTTAAAAAATATTAATCTATCAAATTATTATTTTAATTATGTTCGAAAAGTCAATCACTTTAAATATTTAAAAAATACCAATTTCCATCTAGGTGGGAGAATCACTATTCCAAGTTCAACATACTCAAATCAACATACAACATAAATATATTCATACATTCAAACAATTTAAATATTCTCCACATCGCCCTCGGATGAAATGGCTTTAGTCATTCTACATTTATGATCAAGATCCTGCCGTCATCTAGTTGTATCTCATAACTTCTTTCGAGTCTTTACTTTATAATTTTAGCTGGTCCCATATAACGGTCATTATCTTTTGTTGGGTTATCTTTCTTTATCAAGACTTTATCTCCGACCTGAAATATTCAATTTGTTTCAATTGTATTTTTATTTTCTTTTTCTCCACTTTTTCTTTCTGTGGTGTTTTTCAACCAATGTCTTAGTTTTCTTCCGAAGATTATCTCGAATATTACGTCAAGAGATAAAATTCCTCGGATATATAATACAACATAGGAATTCAGACAGATCTGCAAAAAGTTGCAGCAATAAATAATTCCAAAGACCATAATATAAAAAAGATAGAAGCAGTTTGTTTTGATCCCGTTTGTTTTGACTCCATTTGTTTTGACTTCAGTTTTAGTTTAATTTAAATTTTTTTATGGTTCTGAACAATTTTTTTTAAATGATGACCGAAATGACTAAGCACGTATTTTGGTTCTATTCACGCAATTTGCATGTTTATATTGTTCGAGCCAGCCTTAAACACCGGCCCCTCTCGATGCAGATCGAAGAAGGATAATTTTTGTGTCAAGGAGAAAAAGAAATGAATATGCACAATTATATAAAAGATAAATAAATTAAAATTGATATGTATAGAAAACTTAACAGACCTCGGACAATCATCAATAAAATTATATACCGTATTTTATCGAATTAGCGCACCGGTGCGTTTATTAATTATAGCTACCCATACAGAGTGCGTTTATTCAAAAGGGTGTGTTTATTAGTTTCGAGTTTTAAATTTATTTTTAATCAAATTGTCGGTTAACTTGCGCTATTTGACAGCAAGAGTATTTTTTCAAAAAAATTCAAATTAATTTCTTTCATTGCAACTGTGATGGCTGCAATACCATGCGGGTGCACTAAATTATTACAACCAGCCAATGTGTCATGGAATACACCATTTAAAGAAAAATATAGGGCTCTCTTGCCAATGGTGACCACCAATATACTGTTGGACGCAACATGCGTGGTCTATCAAAGGATGATATTGTTGCAATGATAAAAGAGGCCTGGAGCTCTTTGTCTCAGGAATGTATTATCAAATCCTTTGATGCTTGCGGTGTTACTACTGATGATGTTAACGTAGTTCATTGCACAGTTGGAGGATTAGCACGTTGGATCCGTGAATATATACTGAGCTATAATACCAATAATGATACATATCTCACTGAAAGAAGTGTCGATGATGAAATTATAAGTTATTATGTTAATTATGATGAAGAGATTGCATCTGATTATATATAATTACTTATTTTGCATTACACGTTCTTTTGTAATAATCACAGAATGAGAAGTTTTGTTGTAATAAATGTGTAATTAGAAGTGCTTTTTATTTTTGTACTTATTATTATTTTCGTTACTTTTTATTTAAAATTAATAAAGATTGATTCCATGTTGAAATTAATAAAACTGGAACTTTCATTCTAATACTAATCAGAATTATTACTATTTAACTCTTTCCAGCCCAAATTATTATTTTGAAAAAATAATTTTTTTATTGTTGTTTTGTTTGCTAAGAAACAAGTGAGAATCGCGCTTTTTTGCATTCTAATATATGTAGTGTCATCTATTAGACTTTTTAGAAACTATTACTATATGTAAAATTTAAATTGGGTAAAAGAGATAACTGTAATTTAATTTTTCAAATATGTTGCCTTATGGCAACAATGGACTGGAAATGATTAATGGGTGCGCTTATTAAAACGATTCAACAAAGGGAGTGCGTTTAAAAGAGGAGTGCGTTTAATGAAAAGGGTGCGCTTATTCGATAAAATATGGTATTATTAATAAATTATTAAAGTTATATATTATCACACAGTAAAATGAATATTTGAATAACTTTAAACTGATTCAAGTATTGAAATAAGACAAAAATGGAACCGATATACAGATATTTATTTATTAGCGACATGTATAGTGGAATATGCAAATAAAATATCGATTGTTTCAGTAATGTTAGTTTTTCTGTTAAAGTTAGAATAAATCGATCAATAATCCAATAGAAATATTAAAATTAAATGTAATAATCAACATGTCTTATACAAATTTATTAATAAGTCAACAAGAAACTGTTTTTTATTAATTTATTTCTTCAAACTATTTTTTATAAGTGCACTAGAGTAGGTGGAAAATGGGTATTCGGTCTCACAACCCCCCAGAGGGGATAGCACGTTGCCATAAAAACGGTTACCATGCAACGGTTCCGGTTCACTGGGAAACGCTTCTGATTGCTTCCCGGTACCCTAGCAACGGTTGCGGTGGGTCCTTGATACCCTAGAAACGTTTCTCATTGGTTCCCGGTTCCTTAGCAACGGTTTCGGTTCCCATGGCAACGGTAACCAAGGACGTTTTTCATTAGCAAAGGATACAGTGATTTAAGGTGGTTTTAACCATGGCAATGGTTACCGTATGCATAGCAACCGTGACCCTTTCCTTAGAAACCGAAGAAAAAAGTGCTAATCGATCGCTGCACAGTGCACAGATGTGCTAATCGATAGTGCACATTGTGCCGCACATTTCTAATGTGCTAACACAGGGGTTTTTAAGTTGCACATGTGCAAAAGTGCAAAAATATATACATAAAATTTTTCAAAAGTGCTTGAGTCAAAAATCGATATCATGTGTTTGATCCACATTTTGATTCTATATCTGAATGTGCAATTAGAAATTTCATATATCGATTACTTTCCCCTATAATTAACATAATGTGCAAATTTACACAAAATGCACATCGATTTTACAGGTACAAAAAAGCAGATTATCAAAAAAGTGCTGATGTTCTTGTATAGTAATTCATATACGTACATTCAGATTCTACATCAGTATTTTTGAAAAAGTGCTGATAAATCAATATTTTCGATCATTTCTGAAATTCTCAAAAAAAGTGCTTAAAAACTATTTCTTCGTATATATCTGAAATCCCTGTGATAATTGTGTGTTGTTTACCATCAAACAATACCTCATGAATTGCCTAATGTACCTCATTAACAATCACAAGCACCATGGTTACCGTAACCAAGATAAATAACCTTTTATATTATATGTAAAATCTACATGTATAAAACTCCTATTGTACTTAAAACATACATCAACACTATACAAAACATCTATATAATCTGCTAAAGTATATGAGCTTAGACAACAACTATCAAAGTACCATGGTTACCGTAACCATAATACATAACCTTATAAAAACCTATAATACACTTAAAACATGCATAGGCTTTCTAGACAACAAACATAACAACATGCATTTGTTATACATTCATCATGTCAACGAAAAGCATTCATAATGTCAACATAATGCACAGTTGAATATTTTATATTTTATATCTTATATATTTTTATATTATATAATTTATATGTTATACATAATAAAAGTTATTGTTTATAAGGTTTTAAAGGTAGACATGTATGACATGATTTTTATGACAAACATTTATTTAGATGACATTTCAGATATAACAGATATATAGCATACGTACAATATATACAAGGTTTTGAATGAAGATATATATTCATAACCATATATTTTTAACACAACATAAATAGTTACAAAAGTCATTGAATATATCCATAAATTGATAATTTTCGATAAAATACTTAACAAGATGCTGAATCTGAAATGTAACATTGGTCAGATATCAGTCTTCGGTATGTTTCTCTCAATATCAGGTTCAGTGCTAATTCTGGTGCCTTTTGATCCAGCTCTATTTGATTGACGTTTTCTAGGAGATCCGTCGTGATGTTTTATAATCTAGATTCATCTCTTCTAATCTCTGAACCATCATAAAATAGATCGATGAAATAGACTGTTGGAGCGTTTCTATCATCGGTGGGAATTGTCGAATTTTCCGATTGATTATTGGTGATGATGATGGGGAAACAATATTGAACCCTTCATGAATTCACCTTTGATTGCCGCTATTGCGTTCAGTGTCTACGGTTAGGTTAATTTTCATGAATAATAAATAATTTTTTTTACCTGGAGATTTATCATTAGTTTTGTTGCTGCTATGAGTTCCTTCTCTTATTTCAATCACATCTGTAAAAATGCAAATGAATGCAGTTGTTCTATCCAATCTACCATTTGTGCATTTTTCCAGATCTCCGCCATGTGATATTTCAAGTTTGGATCCGTATATGATAGATGTTGAACGAGGTCCGTCGTGATTTTATTAGTACGTATTTTGCGTACTAACATGGCATTCTTCTTTAACGTTGTTGGTTTCTGGGTTCTCCATCGCGGCGATGTACTAAATCGTGATGTGGACATTTTCAATGCATCTTTTCTGCAAGACCGGACTGAAGAACAAGATGTATTAATAATCATTTTCTCCAACGTAGGGGTGAATGGATCTGTTTGTGTACCGACTAAACATTTTTGTTTCGTTAAGGTTTTCTTTGAAAGCCATGTCGCCATTTTTATATTTTGTTTTCTTAAAAATGAATGTCAACGTATTGATTACAATTCAAATTTGAATTTGAATTTTAAATTTGAATTTTAACCAATATTTTAAATTTCTAATCAGACATCTGTCATTATTTCAAAATCCTGTTAATAAAATGCTGGTTTTTTTTCAGCACTGTAAATAAATAATTTTTTTAGAATTCAAATTTATCCCAATACTACAAATACAATTTTTCTTCACAAGAATATTTTGTATGTTCAACATGTGAGGCAGTGTACAGAACTAGTTTTGAAGAATTTTACAATGACCATAAACAACATCTAGTTCCTTTCACCAAATCGAAAAAAGAATATATTCAAAGAAAATATGTCGAAAGATGATTCAAGAGAAAATTTCTACGAAAATTCAACAATGTTCATTATACAGATGTTGCATAGCAAATGTTCACAATCCAAAAAATTTTCATGATAAAATGCAGCGTTACAATGGATATGCGTTCAATAGACGTGAGTATTACATTTGTCCAGTATGTCAAAATGCAAGTAGTGGTGACTATCATAAATTTTATGATAAGCACAAGGACCATTTGTGTGACTTTTCAATAAAGTGCAAGAAGACTATCTTCCAATCATCAGCGTATCCAGTTCTCGCAGCACCAAATGTTTCGAATGTTCCAATTAAGAAGAATGTTTCAATTGAGAAAAATGTTTCAAATACGGTAAAAGTTCTCTTAAAACATGTAAATGTTACAAATGTTCCAATGGAGATACATGTTTCAAATGCTGCCGAGGCTGCCAAGGCTGTCAACGCGGCAAATATTCCATCAAAACGTGCAAATGATACAAATATCATAAATGTTCCATCAAAAAGCTCAAGACTGAGACCAATTCATAAAGCTTCATTGAATAAGAAGATACGTCGATATGTTATCAAGGCTCCCCAGGCTAACCTGGGCAGCTTTGACAGCTTAGGCAGCTTGGGCAGTTTAGGCAGCTTGGGCAGTTTAGGCAGCTTAGGCAGCCTAGGCAGCCTAGGCAGCCTAGGAAGCAAGGTTACAAGACTACATGAGTTTCTGGAATATTCCAAGAAGGAAATCATAGAGATTCTAGAAGACAACATGGTTGATTTCAAGGCCAACAAAGTCAACCTTAAATTGGAGGTAACATTCACCAATGTTGATGATGAACTGTCAAATACAGCCTTCAAGACCAAAAATAGGCTAATGTTAGAATCTGATGATATTATGAACTGGTTTAATGAAGAATATGCCAAGATAATGAAGGAAGCTGATGAGAGCAAGGAAAAGAAGAGTGGATGGACTCTTGCATCCATTATCCAATTGATAATTCATATTCATAAATACTCCCCAATGAGAGGCAGCTCCTACATACCGCTTCCTGAATGGATAGTTAAGAAAGGAGCATGCATCAATGTCCACAATGATGACAACATGTGCTTCAAGTATGCTACGCTGTCAAAATTTGTTAAGGATCAACATAATGCATTACGAGTATCAAAATACGACTTCAACTGCATAAAATTCCCACCGAGCCTGGAAGAAGTCACTAAATTTGGAAGCCATAACTATGTTTCAATCAGCATCTTTGGATTAGAGAATGAAAAGTTTTACCCCTTACTTGTATGTAAGGAAGAATTAGAAGATCATCAGGATTTGCTATTGCTAGATGATGGAGAAAAGAGGCATTTTATATGGATCAAGAACTTTGAGAGCCTTCTAAGATCCAAAATATCGAAACATCATGGGAGTATTGAGATTTATAAACGATTCTTTACACATTTTAATGGAGATGATGCAGCAATCAAGTTTGAAGAGCACAAGACCTATTGCAATAACAATCATTGCATTAGAGCGGAATTTCCCAAGGAAGATTATATCGAATTCAAAGAATATGAAAAAATGCAGAAAGTGCCAATTATCATATATTGTGACTTTCAAGCCATTCTAAGCCCAATCCAAACGTGCAATCCGGATTCACAACTTAGCAGTACGACAGCATACCAGTATCATGAGCTATCATACTGTATGCATGCATGGGGTATTGACAAGGAGCCATTCATATACAGAGGTTCAGATTCTACGGAATATTTTACGAAGCGTATGGAGAGTTATGCTCGCAGAATTGAAGACATGTTGCAGCAGCACAAGCTAGATATGGTTATGATATGGCAAAAAAATGTGAATGGAACAAGGCAACACAATACTATTTGCGTGAAAAACCCTTCACAATAGACAATTACAAAGTCAAAGACCATTGTCATTTCACTGGAAAATGTCGTGGAGCAGCATGCAATAACTACAATTTGCGATGTAAAACATGTGCAAATATTCCTGTTGTGTTCCACAATCTTAGTGGATATGACTCCAATTTCATAGTAAGAGAACTGGGAAAAATTAAAGGGAATATACATGTTATTCCAAATAGTGAGGAAATATACATCACATTTACCAAGCATGTGGGAAGAATTAAGTTACGATTCATCGATAGTTTCCGGATCATGACATCATCACTGGACAGCCTTGTCAAGAATCTTCCAACAGATGAACTGAAGGGAACTAATAAGTTCTTCCCAAATACATTTGACTTGGTCAAAAGGAAAGAAGTATTCCCCTATGACTACATAACATCATGAAGATCGTTGGATGAAACAACATTGCCAGCAAAAGAGGCATTTTACAACAAGCTGAACGACACCGACATTAGTGATGCTGATTATCAACATGCAAAAAATGTCTGGCAAGCTTTCAAATGCCAAACACTTGGGGAATAAAGTGATGTATACCCCCAAACAGATGTGCTGCTTCTTACGGATGTCTTTGAGAGCTTTCGGTATGTGACACTTAATAGCCACAAGTTGGATCCAGTTAATTTAATACATCACCAGGTATGAGTTGGGCAGCAATGCTGAAATATACAGGAATAAGGATTCAAATCCTGAAAGATTATGACATGATCCTCATGCTGGAAAAAGAAATCCGAGGTGGAATCTGTCAGTCTATTCATCGGGGTATTATGTATTCATCAGTCAAGGGATTTTGGTTATGTTCTTTTGATTTTTTTTAAATGTACTAATGACTCGTTTATTGTCTTTCTTTTGTAGTGTCGCCACCCGTGACACGATATTTGATTCTGTCTGACTAAATTTTATATATTTAATTTATTTTTTTATTTCATACTTGATTTTTTGTATAGGGGCGATGATGTTTGATGATTTTTTTCTTTTTATTTAAAGGTTTGTGTATTCATTTTTTCCTTAGGAGTGCAAATTATTATTATTTGTTTTTTTGTTTTCTCAGTATACAACAGAGAGAATAATGGAAACGTGTAGAAACAGTAATCTGAATGTTTCAGACGATAAATAAAATTGAATCAATAAAAAATTATTATTGATTCAGAATTTAAAATTAAATTTCATCGCTAGGCGAATTTTATTAACTTATCTTTTCTTCCGTGTCTCTTCAGTAGTATCAATATATCCGAGTAACTTTCATCAAAAAAAAGAAGAACTCGACGATCATTTAGAGAATATCCTTACTCACCAAAGAAAATAGAAAGACGTCATATAAAGAGAAAATTTTCTCGAGTACTCTTCGTCAACAATACATCAACATATTCGGCTAAATATTTATTGTGGTATTAACTGGTTTCACTTTATCACACTGAATCATAGTCGTTTCGATAAACGAATTCAAAAGAAAGAAGGTTACAATTATTTTTATTATCGTGATTCGTTTAAAATTGTTATTTTTTTCATTCAATACACGGTTATTCTAAAGATTTATATTGCGTGTTATTCTCTGACTTGCTTATAATAAGTAAAAAGCGGTTTGTTTGTATAACATAACTCGTTCAAACAAATTGATTTTTACAATCGGTATGGTGAGACAAACAACAAATACATGAAAAATTATGATCCATCCAAGGCATTCTCATACATAACATACTTGGATGCCAACAATTTATATGGTTGGGCAATGAGTGCTCCATTGCCTTTTGACAATTTCAAATGGATGGATAAACCAGAAGAAATTCCAATTTAACAACTGGACCCTAATGGAGATGTGGGTTACATATTGGAAGTGGATGTTGAATATCCCAAATCCATCCATACAAGACATGAGCAGCTGCCTTTTCTGCCTGAGAGCAAATGTCCACCTACTGGAAAACATAAGAAGCTGCTCTGTCACTTAGAAAATAAACAAAAAATATGTAGCCCACTACATCAATCTCCAACAAGCTATAAGGAATGGGCTCATAATCACAAAAATCCATCGGGCTCTTCAGTTTAGTCAATCAAAATGGCTTAAGCCATATATTGACTTTAACACCGATTTGAGGACCAATGCCAAAAACGACTTTGAAAAGGATCAGTTCAAACTGTACAATAACAATGTTTTTATAATGATTGAATTATTAACAGTTTATTATTATTAGTTAGTTTATTTATTGATTTTTTAATCAAATTATCGATACTTCTCTCAGTCGATTCGGTAACTTTTCCTTCATCAATCGTCGGCGGATGGGTGTCATTGAATTCGCCGCGTGGCGCTGATTCTGGATTAGTTATTTTTTTCTTTAATGCTTCATTTTGCTTCATTTCAATTTTAGTTGATTTTTCGATAATTGATTTCACACTTTTCTCGATCAATTCAGCCACTTTTTCGGCATTAATCGGCGGCGGAGGTCATATGATGCACCTCGTAGCGCTGATTCCCCTAACCACAGCTGCCCCTATCTCTACAGGTATACTGGTCTCGATCGTACTCACATCACACCACACACGATCTTAACTGCGGTCGGGCACCTCTCACCTTTCGCTGACAGGGTCTTTTCTCTTGAGTCACTCTGCAAGCTTCTCTGCGATGTTCATCACTCGTGGTTCCATGGCATCGTCTGATCCACCACAACAGGCCATCCTTCTCAGGAAATTGCATGCTGACCTCAACCAGCCGCAAACCGGGAAATGACTTACCAGCTGACAAACTCATGAGAACAGATTCCATCGCATCTAAAGACGGCACTTATCCGTCTCAGTGCCATCACAGTTCACAAAAAATCTGCCGTACCGCGAGTTCGAGAACTTTGCTTTCATTAATTTTTACTGGTGGCTTTGTTTCGTGTAAAAAACTAATGAGTGTTAGCCCTACGCGCTCCGCGGACACTTTGCTATTGTCGACCATGACATCGTCACAATACGCATCCGCAGCCTCCCACCAAGTCGTGTCAAATACCACACTTTTCCATCGTAGTAGGTCACTTTATAGGGACACAGACTCCGGTCCACCTTGATCTGGAGATATGCAATCTCAAGTCGATTACCTCGAGAGACGTCCAAATCTCCACCATTTGTGTAGTTTTTCTGCGCACACTAGGCTCTCTGTGCTGTGACTGGGCACGAACTCGTTCAATGTCCGGTAGTCTAGCACCAGCCGCACCTTTCCCATGGTTGTCTAAACAACCTCCATAAGCCACAGAACTGCCTCTGCCTTGCCTTCAAGCAAAAGGAGCCAATGGTTATTTTTCCATTCTGCTAGCTCCTGGCTCACTTCTTTCTCACACTGTCTGACCGAAGCGTATTAGGCTACTCCCCCGAGCCACTCTAGCAACGCCTCATTGCTCTTCCACTTTCATGCCGCTCTCCATGAACGGCTGTCAAACTCGGCAAAAAAGTTGGTATCGTTAGTCCGCGTGCGTGGCGCCTGTTTCGCTCTGCTCACTGTCGCCCGGTGCTCGATCCGTCTCTGCCAGGAACTCCCCAGAGTTGACTGATCCCATCCATGCAGAGGAGTACGCCAGTCTTCAACCCGACAACTTCCGGCACCACTATAACACGACATCCAATCGACTTGCCGCTATACTGGATCGTCAGGGTCACCCTGAATTGCATGATCGCCATTGAGCCGTCCACTATACTAACCGCTTCATCTACTCGAACTAATTCCGCCAACGGAAATAATGCCCTCTTAACGACCAGTGTCAAACATCCCGTGAAGACCATTGCAATCCTTCAGCACGAAATAGTTGGGACCAGCTATTGGTTTCCCGCTGGATCAGTTTTGCACTGTGGGAACCTCCTTTCAATGTGGTCACACTTGGTGCAGTTGAAACACCCACTCCCTCCCTGAGGCTCTCGGTTTGATCGGTTGTCTTTTGTGTGCGCGATACTCCCGGTCATGCATTCGTGGGCAAAATGCGCGCTTCCACCGCAGTAATAACATCTTGGCCCTCCTGTATCCGGTAATGTGATAGTAGTGATCGGTCTACTTACTGTGCGGTGGCCGACGTCTCCACAGAGGGTTCGCGTTTCGACTTTACAGTACTCGGATTTTACTGTACTTGTGTGCCAAATTCGAGAAATGATACATGTAATATACAAAATGTGCACATTGGCCAGTCGCAAAACTTCAAAATATTTGAAAGAAAATAACATGACCTTAAAACAATGTGAAGAAAGCTTAATAAATTTCAAATTAGTCGGATTATGATACAAACATTTCCTCTCATTTCACAAAATCCTCAAATATCGACTTTTCTTTCAAAATATAAAATATAAAGTCATCGGATTATAAAGACATTTGAATGTTTATGATAATCCATGAAAATTTAAAGACAAAATGATGAAAAATAAGTTCATTTCTTATTTATATATAAGTGGCGGACCCATTAATACAAGTTATAAAATAGTTTTGAATCACATTCGGTTGATACGGCTGATTGCGACATTGCAGTTCGGACAGTAATGAACGGTATCTCGGCAGTCACCGAGGCACAGAGCCAATATGGCGCATGGGATCAGGCTGCAAATACCGACATTATTAAATGTGAAGAAGACAAAAAATATTTGTAGCAATTTTATATCAATATTTTATATATATAAGTTAATTTTAAAACCGATTTATTTGTTTAATTTTAGTATTTAAATAATGTCTTAAAAACAAACTTATACTTAAAATGTCACAATTTAAATATTAGGTTGTTTAAAAAATAATGTCGTTTTTTAACATTAATCTTTAAAGACAAATATCTCAGCGTAGAATCAACTTTATTAATCAAGATAAAAACCGTTAGCACCAATACATTTTTGCCAACGTTGCACAAGTTTATTTATTTCGGTTGCAAAAAATTCTGGCTTTCTGGAGGCGATGAAATTGTTGATGGCAGTTTTAGCATCCCCTTGATTTTTGAAGTATTTCTACTGGCGAAAATGTCAAGATGTTTGAAAAGTGATAATCAGTAGGCGAGAGGTCAGGTGAGTATGGTAGATGACTCAAAGTTTCTTGGCCAAGTTCGTTCAACAGTTGCATT
Source organism: Girardia tigrina (assembly GCA_001938485.1). Classification (NCBI taxonomy): domain Eukaryota; kingdom Metazoa; phylum Platyhelminthes; order Tricladida; family Dugesiidae; genus Girardia; species Girardia tigrina. Next base: position 29,836 of record MQRK01204382.1, read on the forward strand.
GTCGGACATGCGATGTGTGGCTGAGCGTTGTCGTGGAGAAGAATAGGCCCCTTCTTATTGACTAATGCTGGTTGTTGATGTTGGAATTTCTGGTTCATTTTGACAATTTCCTGACAGTATCTCTCTGTCGTAATTGTTTCTCCTAGATTTAGGAATCTATGATGAATAACACCGGCTAAAGACCACCAAACAGTCGCCAACATCTTCTTTGGTAAAATTTTGGCATTGGAAAGGGTTTCGGAGCTTGATCATGGTCCAACCATTGAGAAGAACGTCTCTGATTGTAGTAGAAAATCCGCTTTTTATCACACATTACAATTCGGTCCAGAAACGGATCATTCTTGTTCCGCAGAAGAAGTGAAGACGATGCCTCAAAATGACGTATTTTTTGATTGTCATATAATTCGTATGGAATCCATTTATCCAGTTTTTCGACTTCCCAATGTCACACAGATGATTTGATATTGTTCCTATCGTGACACCTAGTTCCTCCGCAAGCCCTCGAACTGTTGTGCGTGGATTTCCTTCTACTAGAACCTTCAAATTTCCATTTTAAATAGTAGGTTTCAACCCACGGCCATCATCATCTTTCAGGGTCTCATCTCCTTCTTGAAATGTTTTGAACCAACGTTGTAACATACGTTGCACCGTTTATATTACGGGCGACTTCCGATGCTTTGTGGCCAAGTTTAAATTCATATAAACTATTGCTCTTAATTGCGCTTTTTGCATATTTACAACTATTTAAATAAACACGTTATTTAAAGTTAATATTTAAACAAAGTATTATAGAAATATAGAGTTTTTCATAAGCTTTAAAATTATGTATAAAACATAAATAAACGATAAAGATTTATTTCAAAACATTATCAAAAATCAGGGCCATTCAAAAAATGACATTATTTTGTAAACAACCTAATAATTCATTTTTAATATAATCGGATTATGCAATATTTATAATATAACAAATAATTTACTGCAATGCTGAAGAGCTCTGAATGTGTATCAAAGATTGATAAAAGTTATATATATATATATATATATATAT
>MQRK01204385.1:394-10845 GCA_001938485.1 Girardia tigrina
TAATAACTCTCTATTAAACATTCTCTATAGCATAGGCGATCACAGTGGGGGGGGGGCAGAAGTTGCACTTGCCCCCTCTGGACAAAATGTTTTTTAATTAAATGAAGAAAAAATATAATTTCAATAAGAAATTTTAAAAGGAAACGAATATCAGAATATTTCATTTTTTCAAAATCATTTTCAGAATTCGGAATATAATTTTCCTCGGGTATCTTTAGATTTTAGTATAAAAAAATCCTTTAAGCATTCCATTATAATTTTCAAGTTTTAAAACTGCAAAATAAAGGAATTAATAAAGAAATACAATGAATAACAAGAAATCAAAGATTATTTTTCATTTTGTATTAAAATATTTTTATTTACCCCTCCCTGAAAAACAATCTTGCGTACGTTCATGAATCTTTATGGATAGAAAAATGTGAAAGGCAATGTGTTAAGACCTGTTTTACCAATTTAAAAAGACCAAAAGTATAATACCGTCCCCCCTAAATACACATGAACGATCTATCAACGCTTTTGACGGTACTGAAATTATAAAAAAAAGTCCTATTAAAACATTTTTCGAAAATAATTTTTTTATGATTTTTTTTTGAATTGGTTTTAGTCAAAAATTTAGAAGTGTGTTCTTTTCTTCTTTTTGTATTGTCAATTGAAAAGGTCAATGGAAAAGATACGAGTCCCATTGAGAACAAGCAATTCAGAGAGATAAAAGAATAGAATAATGATAAACGATTCTCAATGACGACTTAAGTTACTTTTTATAGCAACATTATCTGTTTTGTTATTAATTCAATTAAATAATTGTTAATTAATTAACAAAAAAGTTATCAAAATGAAGTTGCAAATTTTACGTTCTCAATTTTCTCTATTTGCTTCAAGTGATAGCGTGAAGTTTGTGAACAAGCATTTGTTGAACAGTCTTGACTTAATGGGGGATGAGGATACGGTAATACAAAAACAGCCAAACCACAGTTACTGGATAACTCCCCTGCTGCGGGTAGCATTGGCACCTGTGTGTTCTCTTGGAATCCCCAGCAAGGCAGTCAGTTACATCTACCATGTGAGAATCGGTATAAAATTGTAATTATATACTCATCGTCATCATCAAATTGTCCTCTTATCTAAGAAAAATAATGTATCTCTCTGCATTTGTCAGTGTAACAAATAATTATCCATACTATTATAAAGTTTGGTGTTTGATTGCATATTTAGAAAATGTCAATGAAAAATTAATTAAAACATTTCTTTTTATTTATCATTTATTCAAATTATTTCATATTTGCGTACAACAAATACTGTTTGTGTTATATTTCTATGCATAATCGTCTGATGAGATCATTGGTTTTGAACTTCCGTCGACGCGTTTTCGGTTTCCGTTTAGATTGATGAGATCTTCTGTCCCATCCCGATCTCGGTTATATGAAACGAATCACTATTATCACGAGAGAAGTCGGTTAAGCCTAAATTCACTGCTAGGTTCCCCACGTCCATGGAAAAAAGAGATGGAGAACTTTGAGAAACGGGATTGATAGAACCGTTGTAATACGACGTAACGGGAATGAACGGTTGTTTACCATTTGGGAAATAACGATCACGCAAATTCGTCATGGTCGATTGAAGAGTACCATTGGTATTTTGTGACTGGTAGTTCATGTCATTGATCGAGCACAATCTGTGATTATTTTGTACGGAATGATTCAAAATTGACGACGATATGTCATTGAAGGTTGTCATTTTGGTCTTCGTTGAGTAATTGCCATTTTTATCAATACTGATTAATGAGGACTCATCAAAAACGTTTGACATTTGAAGCTGATTGGCAGATGGAGCGCACATTACTCCCGTTTGTCGACACAGACTCCGACGAAATTTCGCACGGGCATTTTGAAACCAAACCTAAAAGTGTTAATTTATTAATTAAAAAAATTATTTTTTATTCTAATTGTTTTAGTGATTAAAAATGCCTGGGGTTTCGGTAATTTATCATTATTTTTCTGTTTTTTTAGAACGATTAATGGATAGGACTGCTTACTCGCAACTCGATGCCTCAACGCGACCAGCAACTAAAATAAATCGGCACATTTTGATACACTTTTATTTTAAGTGCGTACGGTACACGTTTATAAAATTGTGATTTAAAATGAATAAAAAAAAACTATGCAGACAAATTTGTATTTACTTAAGAATTCAAGAAATGAGATAATGTTCGTTTGCGAAAAATGATTTTAATTTTCAAGAAAATAAAAGCAAAACTATTTAACCTGTAAAACTCGTTTCGATAATCCAGTTTTCTGGGAAAGTTGCCTGAGATCTTTGGAATCTGGATTATGATTCATGGAAAAATACGCTTTCATCGTTCGTAATTGTTGATGCTTAAAGGACGTTCGAACTCTTTTTTGTCGAAGATTGTTCGACGTCTTTTTCGAAATACCCTGCTTGCCTGACAATACAATCTTGTCTTCACTTTCACAACACGATCCTCCACTTCCGTCATCGTCTTCAGTACCAAGTGTCGACGCTTCGTGCATGGAACTATGATCAATGAGTTCTTTTCCAATATCGGTTTCTGAAGACATTTCATTAGACTCCACAGTTTCATCCAGAATCTTTTCGTCGGTCTCATAATTTGATAACGGAGAACCGGTTTTTTCCACTTTAATTTGACTGGTGTTGTGAATTTTGTCTTAATAAACGAAATAAACCAATTAAAACCGCTTAGATTTTCGACAAATTTTATATAATTAAAACTTTAAATGACGACTATCACGCTATGCTCATTAGAGAAGTTGGATACTTAATTATTCATCAACAATCCCATGTTGAAAATCGGACTTGAGAAATCAATTACGAGACGTACGTAACGCAGAGTAATTGATCACGCATTCAATTACAGTATCCATGTAATTATTACCAAAATTATTAGGCTTAATATTTACTTTATACTGTTTTATCAAACTTTTTTTAAACTTTTATTTAAGATAATCGTTTGTTATTTAGCAATTCAGAATTTAGAAATATTATTGATAATAATAATAATACTAGCAATAATAATATATTAAATAAAGCGTAAAGTAAAAATCATTAAAATGAGTGAAATTAGTGAAGCGTTAATGATCAAGTGCGGTGAAGTGCAGTGCGTCAATACTGCCAACACCGGCTGACTGCGACAGGCCGCTGGACACAATATGTCTTCTTGAAAACTGGCCTGCAATTTTGATAAAAGAAAACTGTTCTTTATACTATTATAAACACTTTATCTCGAGTTATTAATTATCTTTCATCATTGAAAATGGGTGGGTTACTTTCGACTCGTCAATTTTCACACTACTCATCTCGACCCGAAAACAGTTATTGGATAAAATTGAGTTTACTTTTTTCAAGTCTTCTGTTTTCTTTTTTTTTCAAATCCCCAGAAATTCTATTAAGCTTGTGAAAAGAAACTCTTCAATACACCTGAAAATAAACAACGACACTTAAATCATTTACAGTAATTTTTTTTTACAAAAAACCCCTAACACGCCGAGTGGAGAAGAAGAGAGTATCCTCTTTCCCTATATTATTATCAAGAGCTTTTGCAGAAGATATTGATTAGTTTGTGAGTCTGATCAAATGCCAGCTTTATTGGCTCTTCCTCAATATTGAAGTGAGCATACGATACTCTTAATAATTTATGATTTCCATTCTCTTATGGCTTTTTTTTGTTATGAAAATGGTTATACAATTAGCTCTTCTATACTTCAATATCTGTTGAAATGTAATTTGAAAGGTTTTCTTTTCCATTTAAAACTATTAAGAAAACAATTAAATATTAAAAAATAGTTCTTATTTTTCTTTTTCTCTAATTTTCTATTGATTTTTGTCATGAAAACAATTTTTTTAATAATATTTTATTAATATAATTATTAATCAATCCAAAATAGTTAAGGTAATATTACCACAAGGCGTTGGGCCCACTGGGAATTCTTGTTCATTGAAACTTGTCTTATGTTCGTCTACGAGTTTACAAGATGTTAAAGACGTATATTCTTTATTTTCTGGACTAGTTGAATCTATTAACAGATTGTAAGGAACTGATTTTCGATCATCAATATTAGAATTTGTGATCAATTTATTGGAAATGGTGATTTTATCGAGATTTGAGATAGATGACGCTGTTGATTTTGTTTTCAGATATTCATCAACATTCAGCTGGCAAAGAGCTGACAAAGGGTTGTCGGATACGGATGCCATTGTGATATTTGAGTCAGAATTTAGGAAATTTGTGGATTCATGGGGATAGGGCCAGTTGTCGGACCGATTTGTTTCGATTCTTTGTGTCATGAGAAAGTCGTTTTTACAAAACAATTGGTTATTCAAGCATCCATAGAAGTCTCCAGCCAACAGAAGAATATTACAAATATCGCATCTAAAACACCCAACGTGGTATGGTAATCCGGAATTACCCGACCTCATTATTAAATCAGACGATTTTAGAGATTCTAAACATTTTTGACATTTAAATTGCCTGAAAAAAAATCGTTTGTTATTTTTATGTTATATTTAAAGAAAAAGGTGTTTCGAAAACACAATCCCACCTGTCGTAATCTTGTCGACACCAAAACTTTTTATTTTTAGTAAAGCATGATTTCATGGTGCTAAGGGTCATTTGACAAGCGTTGCACCTCAAGCAACTGTTGTGCCAAAATAGACCGTCGACTTCGAAATAAAATTGATCGATTATATTTTGAGAACAGAAATGACATATTGTTAAATCCTACAATAAATAATAATAATAATAATAATAAAAATAAGAAGAAGAAAAAGAAAAAGAAGAAGAAAAAAAGAAGTAGAAGAAGAATGAGCAAAAGAAAAAGAGAGAAGCACGAGGAACAAGAAGAAGAAGAAAAGAAGCTGAATAATATTTTTACAATATGAAAGAATGTATTTCTATTTCAAAAAAATTTTTATTTTGATTATTTTTAATTTATTAAATTTTTCTCATCAATAAAATCAATATTTTTGTCTTAAATTTAATGTAAAATTTGTTTTTTTTAATTCTTCATTTTCATTTGTATTTATTAAATTATTATTAGAAAACGCATAGAAAAATATAATAATTTGTCACTAATTTAAAATTATTTTAGTAATTTTTTTTTGTTTTTTTTAATATAAAAGATTATAACATAATCATTCTATGAATAATATATTATTATTATTTCTATAGTTAACATAATTATTAATTTTGTTTAAATCAATAGATAACATTTAAAACAATTTTCAATTTTTAAATCGATAAGAATTATAGAACACGTCACGGTTATTCCTTGGAGAATAAATTATAAACGTTTCTTCAACATTGTGTTCAATGAATAACTCAAATTCCTATCTTGGGTAGCATAGTGTAACTCTACTCCCATCTCTAATGTTTACGTATCCAAATCTCGAATCCTATTCAAACTCTTCTACAATATCTCTTCCTAACTCTCCGAGGACCCAACTGGAGTGTTGCGTTTCACAAGACACTAAAACACATATTAGTAAAGTCTGTGATTGAAATTATTTCAAAGTTAACCATCGATTGAAAACATATATTGAAAGAATACCACAAAACCAGCAGCGTTTCGTGATGGAATAATTGATGACAAGATCAATGATGCGTGAAATTGTGATCAGGTACTCAGATGTCACTTTACTTTATACAAAATAATCAAGATTTATTTGACTGAAAACTCAAATTTGACGTTCAATTGCAATTGAAATAATTTTTTTTTTCAATGACGAAAAATTCCGATATATTATTTTAATAATGAAAAAAAATTTGTTATTTAGAAAAAAAATCAAACTTAATTTCTTGTGCTTTTTTTTCTTACCGAAAATCCGATTTTGATAAAGTATTCAAAAATATCACAAATATTATGTATGAACAAATACGAAGGGTAAGAGGATTTGCGATCAGATAAAGAATATCTGATCCTTTGATAAATGTTGAACTTAATTGAACACAAGTACTATGTCTCGACCCAAACAAGTTTCCCGGGGTAAACTCCATCTTTGTACACTTGTCTAATTCAATTATCTGATGCGTCGATTCAATTAATAACTTTACGTTAATTACAGGTCATAATTATATCATTTTCCTTCGATTTTTCCCCCAAAAATTAAATGGCGATTTTAGTAATCTTAAATTTTCACCCTCAGCTTTAAAAAAAATAAAAGATTTTTTTTAAAAAAAAATAAATTAAATTAATTTTAAATTTTGTTATTTTGACACATAATAATAGAAATATTATATTATTAAAATAAATATAAATAAAAAGATTAAATCGGCTTTTGTTCGTTTTAAGAAAAAATTAACTGAAAAAAAATTCGAATTATTAATTATTTTTTTATTTTAATTAATAATTTTTAATTATATATTTTTTTAATAAAATAAAAAATAATATTTATTTCCGCCTATTTTTTCTGTTTTGTTTTATTATTTTCTTTTTTTTTGATTTTTTTCAATTTGTAAATATCGATAAAACAATTCGAAAAAGACAAAGGTGAAATAAAATCATTTACCATTTCCTGTTCGGTGGATTGCTGAAGTTCTTCGGTGAGTTTCTTTTTGGTAAAGGAATTATTTTCAAATTGTTTATGGTCATAAAATATTGTCATATTTTCGTTGATTTATGTTCATTAAAGACAAACGTTTTTTTTATTAAAAAAATAAATCCATATTTTATTTATCAGTAATATTTTTTCTTTGAAAAGTTTTCTTATTTCTTCTTAGAAACGATTTAAAAATCGCAAAACTAACCAATCATTGATTTTATTTTCTTCTATTTTTAATTGGATCTGCCAATAGGAAGCAAATGTGGTGTTTTGATTGGTCAATTGATTGACCAATCAGAATGCCGATAGAGCAAATTGCTGTTTCATTTCTAACATCAATCAATAAGACTGCTAAAAGATGTTTATTTATTTATTTATATAATTATTGATAATATATTTGAGATTAAAATAAAATAATATATTTTTACAATTAATTGAAGAAAATTCTTTTTCTATGTGTTATTTGGGTGTCCATGAAGGTTCTGCAACGTTTATAAAAAGTATTTCTACGTTAGATATTAAGAAAAATAATAAGTTATTTGTAGTTTTATTCACAAAATATTAAAAATCAAAAGGTAGACAATATAATGAAGCTAATATCTTGATTATAGAAAATAAATCTCATGGAAGAATTAGCACATTGATGACTTACCGAACAATTTCTCTAATGTTTATTCACCTTCCACCCTCGTAAAAAATGTAAGAGTTTCTCATCATCTGTGACGTATATTTAATTCACAAAAATCCATTCGTTCTCGGTGAAGCTACTCAAGGATCCCTCCTTCGACATATGTTTTAGATTATAATATCAATAATTTGTCAATATATAAAATTATTTCATAATTCTAAGAAAGGAAAAGAAATTTTTAATTTTGTAATTAATTAATTTATTGTTAATTATTTATTAAAGATATTTTGAAGACGAATAATTTATAAACCGGATTATGTGTTAAAGAGCTTTAGAAGTATTTTAACTGGAAGATTCACTAAAAAGTATATTATAAAATATTAGAATAGCATATTCCTAATGATACTTTTCTCCATGTTTTTAGGTTGTCGAGTAAAACATTTTGTTGCTCAGTTTTTTCGTTTGATTGTTACATATCTTGGTTATTGAATACACCAATAAAAATTAATTACAATTATTGATAACTGGTTTAAATAATCAGTATTTTGAAAAAATGGAAAAAATTTGAACTATTACGAAGTACGAGTTCATACGTGGAACTTCAGCATCAAAAACCAATACAATTATACTATACAGCAGACAATCTTAAATTGGTTTAAGAAATTCGTAAAAGATAGTTTTAATCTGAATAATTAGTATCGGGTTCGCCCAGGAACGCCGATAGACAATGATGAAATTAAGGCAACCATTGAGTCTGATCCATCACCAAGTGATCATGATTTATTGTTAACGTTTGCTGCTACAAAGCAAAAATATTGAATCACGTGGCTCAAATTGGTAAAGTGTAAAAGTTGGATAAGTTGATTCCACATTAGTTGAATGAAAAGCAGAAACAAAAGCATTTTAAAGCTTGCATGATGATGCTTTCACGTCATAAATATGATCATTTTTTGAATTGAATCGTCACTTGTGAAGAAAAGTGGATCCAATATGATAATCGCAAACGTTCAGCTATCTGGGTGGACATGAATGAAGCACTATAACACACTTCAAAGTACAACATTCTTCAAAAGAAGTTAATAGTGAGTGTGAGTGTTTGGTGGTCTACCGCAAGTGTAATATATTAAGACTTCATGAAACCTGATTTGTCGATTATATCAGATGTCTACTGCAACTAATTGTAAGATATGATGGGGAAACTGAAAGAAAATCAGCCAGATTTGGTAAACAGATCGACTCCCACTTTGTTCCACAACAATGTAAAACTATATACCGCACTTAAATCAGTAACCAAACTGCAGGAACTTGAGTTGGAACTTCTTCATCATCCTCAATAGTCAACCAGACGTAGTCCCAACTCACAACAATTTCTTCCTCAATTTGAACAACTGTTTAATAGGAAAAACTTCAATTCCGAAGATTCCATAAAAATAGCATTCCAGGTATTTCTAGAATCTCACAGACCAAATTTTTATTCAAATGGTCTCAATAACCTGCCGCTCAAATGGCAAAAGTAGTTGATAATATTGGTGAATATTTTGATGAATGGCATAAACATTTGTATTGGTAAATTATCAATAAACAAATTTCATACTTGAAGACCTAATAATGGCCCACCATCTTGTCACAAAATCGCGATGGTTCCACAACATTTGTTATTTTTAATGATATAAATAAACTACTCTTATTCATTCTATTCCAATCGACAGTTCGCATTCCAAAAAGTCAATACCCGAATAAAACTTTATTCCTTAGTTTGAAATTCACTGTTATTAAACACAACAATGATTATCATTTCATAAATGTAATAGTTGCCAAGTAAATTATAATCACATAGACAAAAAAGAGAACGGTATCATTTGACAGAGGGACATTCATTTTATATTTTTATAGCCATGTGGGTAGTAAAGATAAACAAAAAATGTAAGTTTTAAAAAAAGGGTAAAGTAAAATGAAAATAAACTTTTGTTTTTCGGGACTAATAAAAAGTGATCTAGATTCCCAAACGAGCGCTACACCCTTCCATTGAAGCGGATCTGGCCCAAACAACACGTGAACTGGCCGCTGAACTCCAAATTTCCCACCTATTTGGAGTCTTCGGAAAAAGAACAGAAAAAATAAACGTCGTCAAGAGGTCCCGCACGAACTCAAAGAAATGTAACAAAATCGGCGAATTAATGACTGCTTTTGGCTATTACATAAATTTAGCGTTGTGGATTTCAACAAATTTAGACGTTCGATGAGAAATGAATTGTCTACGATGACCAATGGTTAAGTCCCGGTCAACTTGGAAAACGGACACTTCGAAGTAATCCGTCGACGATGCTAAGTCTTCCAGCACAATGTAGCACCTGCTCACATAGCTGACTGTGTGAAGTCTAGTCTAAGAAGAAACGTCGGCCTCTGACCCCTGTGACAAAATAAAATTACAGTTGATTACTGCTGACGGTCAATTGATTCAATGTCTTACATAATTGACCTTGGTCATTCAGGCCAAATGCAAAATATTAGTGTAACTATGATCTATACAAATCTTCTGTACTTTATACAATATTGATGAATTATAATATATACTATATAGAGTATAATATACAATATACGTGCATTTATGGTGTAATTAAAAAAGATAACAGCGGGGTATTTTGTGATATTTAGAAAATCCTCTGGTGATTCTATTGCAATGGTCAGTACGTATCACTAGAGACTGGTGATACGTTTTTTCCAAAGACAAATGCTGATCGATGACGATTAAGTTAGCTGTGCTTTAATATTTTTTATATTCAGAAAAAAATAAACAAATATTACATTAAACATTATTTACTTATTCAGAAAAAAAGGTATAATTCATCTTTTACATGTTAAAAAGATGATAATGTATAATAATTATTACTTTGACAATTATTGGTCTATTTTAGTTAATATTTCTTCAACCCTGAAATCCGAAGAGCTGAGATTTGCAGAATAGACTTTTCTAAGATCCACTGTTATTATTAAAATCATTGTATTTCCTATTCACAAACGCCTCTAACATTGTGCGTCTAAATTCTTCATCATTTCTTTCCTGGAATAAGGAGTTTTCAAGTTTATGGTCTTCAATATCATCACATTAAATCTCTTTCTGTTCCACAATAAAACTTTAATTCTTTCTGGAAGATATCGATGTATTCATACTTAATTTATGGTATGAATCAACTAAATTACGACTAATTATAACTTGATTATGGAAGTTTTGTTTAGAATTACAAGTACA